>RJWM01022483.1:0-33616 GCA_004363535.1 Dasyprocta punctata | reverse complement strand
AGGTCCTCTGCCCTCTTTCTTGTTTTTTTTTTTTTTTTTTTTTTTTGCGGCCCCGGGAATTGAACTCACAACCTCGCGCCTGCCAGGGCAGGCACTTAAGGCACTGAGCCAAACTCCCGGCCTGGTTTTTTTTTGAGGCAGGGTCGCACTATGTAGCTCAGGCCGGCCTTGTGCTCGCATTGTAGCCCAAGCCGGCCTCAAACCCACAATGCTCTGCCTACCTCAGCCACCCAAGTGCTGGGATTAAAGGCGTGCGCCACCACGCCCGGCTCCTCTGCCCTCTTTCTTGGCTGTGGATGAACTAGCCATGCTCATTTCTAAGGCCAAACCCCCTGTTATCACCCCCATGGCACTGGATTTCATCCCTGCTTGACCACTGCAGAGTACATGCTGCTCCTACCAACTAGTCTCAGGTCCTACACATCTCCAGTCTATGTCTGAGTCTATGAGGTCTCTGAGGCTGGCCCTCACCCTGCCAGGGGTCCAGCAGCAACTGTGGGGACAGGGTGAGGCTGGGGCCGGCTCCCAGTAGCCACAGGCTAGTCATCAGCAGCATCAAGACAGAGGAGGCAAGAGGCAGCGCTGGAAACAGATGACCAGGCGGCTCCCTGGCGTGCATGGTTTGTTTGATTGAGGATGGTCAAGCTTGGTCCTGGGACTGTGCTGCTGGTGAAAGAAAACACCAACAGTTATTATTGCAGCTTTATCTCACCGATCCCCTCAGCTACTTTACCAAGAGCCTAATTTTATAGAAGTAGAAACAGGCTGAGGAGGCAGCTCAGCCACAATAGTTAGACCCCAGCCCATGTGTTCATTAGCCATCTGTCCACCGTGAGGATGGGAATAGGGCAGCCACAGTGTCCCTAGTCCAGATGGATCCTGAAGAGAGGTCCCAGATAGGAGAAGTAGGGCTAGGAAAGTTGAACTAGGGCCCTGGACTGCTGAAAAGAGGGGTACAATCCCCTAGGACAGTAATGGCAAACCTATTGCACAAGTGCCACAGCAGGCACACACAGAGAAGTGTGAGCTGTCTTTTCTAAATTGAAAACCTCAGTATTCAGGTTTAATTGTAGTGTAGGCACTTGGCGATAAATAAATGGGTCTGGGGTTGCAGTTTGGGCACTTGGCCTCTAAAAGGTTTGCCGTTACTGTTCCAGGACAAATTGAGGTCCATCTCTAGCCACCTTCTTTTTTTTTTTTTTTTTTTTTGCTGCACTGGGGATCGAACTCACAGCCTCACGCCTGCTAGACAGGTGCTTAAGCCACTGAGCCAAACTCCCAGCCCTAGTTTTTTGAGGCAGGGTCACACTATGTAGCTCAGGTCGGCCTTGAGCTTGCATTGTAGCCCAAGCCAGCCTCAAACTCACAACACTCCACCTACCTCAGCCTCCCGAGTGCTGAGATTAAAGGGGCACGCCACCAAACCCGGCCTCTAGCCACCTTCTGCTTCTCCTTTCCCTCAGGCTGTCACCCTCCTCTTCCCTGCCACTGTACTCAGCTTTAGGGTTCCAGTGGCCTCAGTTGCCAAGGGCATCCAATGGGCAAGCAGACTGGACAGGGGGGTGGGATAGAAGGGCTAGAAGAGGCAGCAAGAGTCCCATATGAGCATCTTCCTCAGCCTTGAGCACAGCCCCTCTGGCCCTAGCCTCCTTTTATACAGGAAAGTTCTAGTATCCGCTCCACCGCTTTCTGCTTATGTCCCTCAGCAGGTTTCCCAAACTGAGTCTCTCCTTTCTCATCAGTGAACTGAGAATTAAGAAAATCTTTTCCTCATAGGATGATGAGAAAAAGGAATAGTGGAAGGCTGATCCCAGCCTACAGTCCCTGCTCAATAAATTACAGCCACCCCACTGACTATAGGAGGCATTTGTAGCCATCACCTGGCCCATTCACAAAGCCCCAGCCTCAATATACAGATGGCTGCTCAAGACTAGCTGGTTTCCTGGGAAGCGCAAGGTCCTGAGCTGATGCCCCCAAAAAAGGACTAGGTGGTCAAAGGACCAGCCCCCAATATGGCTATTCCCTACCCACAAAGCAAGGCTTTTCCTCCTCTGTGTGCCTCCCTTAAGCCAGTCTGTCTTTCAGCCCCTGCTGGAGCCCCTTCACCCCTGACCAGGCCTCTTTGTCCCAGAGCTTCTCCTGATTCAAAGGCAGAAAGCAGGGTCCCAATAAAATAAAGCTGTTTCCTTGCCAAAGGCTTCCTGTGCATCTGTCAGTTTCCTGCAGGAAAAATGTGGGAATCTCCTCTGCCTACAGTGTCCTTCTTCCTCTTTCCAGCAGACAAACACCTATTCGTTCTTTGAAGCCAGTTCAAATGTCCCCTTCCTCTCCCCTTCCCACATCTTAGAGCCTGGTCTTTTGAGCAGCGGCCCATCTCAGTTGGCAGGTGGTCTGAGTTCATGGGGACAGGGTACTCCTCTTATCCCCAAATTCCCCACCACACAGCCTGTGATTTTTAATGGTTCACTTAAAGAAAGACACTGCTTGGCTCTTGGCCCAGCTCAGGAAGTTGGGGTGAACCCTGCCCTTCACTGGGTCCTTGCACCCACTGGTGGAGCTAGGCTGAGGTTAAGCGAAGTGGGCAAGTACCGCCTTGCCTGTCGGCAGGGCCTGGGGCCTGGGGCCAAGACACCCAATGCAAGTTTCCTCTTGCATCCTCATAATCCCTCCCAACCCTACCCCGTGCACCTTAGCATGGGCGAAGGACTTGCCTAGGGACACAGAACTGTGCTTTGAGCCCTCTGGATTTATAAAGTAAGGCTATGCAACATCAGGCCCTGCCTACCTTGCTGGGAAGCCAGGAGTACAGAATAGGAAGTCAAGCACAGGAAGACTTCGGGGTGGTGGATGGGGGTGGGGGGGAATCCCAGGGTCTAAGTCCAACTCAATTTTGTGACTTTGGGAAAAGAACTCAATTTTCTTGGGCCTCAGTTTCCACTTCTGTTAAATCAAGGGTAATGGAAAAGCGGTGATTAAAGGACTTTCTCAAGTCCGACCGTTACGGGGTGGGCGGAGTGAGTCCTCAGGGCCGGGCACGGCGTTCTACGCCTCCCACCCAACCGACTGACCTAGACCCCCACCCTCGCCGGCCCGGCACGCATTCGAGGTACTCACTGCGGAGTATGCCCACCACCCCGGAAGGCCAGGTGGGGCCCCCCGCTGAGAGTCGACACTGGTCGGACACCAAGGTGCCCCAAACCCACTGCGTGCACACCTAGGCGCGTGACCCCGGCAGACCAGGAGGCGCGCCACCCCCCCACCCACTCCCGCGCTGCCCGCCAATTAGTCAGCAGTTGTTCTAGGCCTGGATCCCTTCCCCCCCCCCCCGCAACCCTCCCGTCTCCCGCCGGCCTCCGTTTTCCTCCCGGGCAGACTCTTCAGAGACGGTCCCTAGAACTAGTGGACGTAACCATTCCGAACGACCTAGCCTCGTGCGGCCAGTCGCTTCGGTTCGATGCTGACACCCGCTCACCGGCGCTCCAGCCCTTACAGTGCTGTTTTGTCCCACGCGTCACGTCCGGCACGCTTTAGAAAGGATAGGAACAATAATTTCAGGGGTGAAGAACAAGAAATTGGTGGTTCATCCCTCCTTCTTCTACCCCCCCGTGGCCTGGACCAATGGTAGTGCCCGAGGTTGCGGGTTTCGGGCCTGCGCAGTGCGGCGCTTAGAGGGAAAGCGAGAGGGTGACGGACGTTGAGAGAACGAGGAGGAAGGAGAGAAAATGGCGTCCACGGGTGAGTGTGATGGAACTGTGGTCGGGCCAGCGATGACCGGGACCCTGAAACTGGGGGCTGCTCGTCCCCGGGTGTGGTCAAGACAGTTGGTTGGAGGTGTAGAGAAAGGTTAGAGGTACCCGCAGCGGCCCGACGAGCTGGGGGGGGCGGGGGCCGCGTTCAATTCCCCTCCCCCATCGGGCGGGCCGGTTCTGGAACCTTCCGGCGCGCGGGGGGCTCGAGGTGGCGGGGCGCTCAGGTCCTGCTTTGGCCTCCATTGTGTGGCGATCGTCGGCCCCTCCACTCCCGGCCGCCCGCCACGTGGGCGGGGCCTGCGGCCTCTGAGGTCCCGCGTGAAGCTAGGAAACGTCTGGCCTCGAGCCCGTGACCCTGAAAGCAGAAGGGGGGCCCAAGAAGTCGCGGCCCCGCTGCTCATGTGATCTTCCACGCTTCACTTTACCGGGCTAGTGGTCCTAGCCCGAGGGCGACTCTTCCTCAGGGAGAAATCTAGGGGAAAAAACAGGCCGTTGCGGCTCAATGTGGTGCGAGGCTCCAGCTTCTGAGCAGGAGCCCATCATCCTTAAGGCCCAGTCGGCTGGGTATCCTCCAGCGCCAAACCCAACTTACACCGGCCTGGCCTTAAAGCGCAATGTTACCCACACTTCGGGCCCTCCCCCAATTCTGCTGCACCCTTTGGATTTCTTTTTTGTCGTCTTGTATTAACTCCACCTCCTTTCCTCCCTAAAAAGCAATTAAGTGACTTCCTAAGGCTCTTTTTCAGTAAACGCCGAGGGAGATCAGTTGTATAAGAAGGCCAGCCCGGATCTGGAGGCCAGAAATCCTACCAGAGAGAAATCTCTGGTCTTTGTAACCTAGGAAGAATAAAAACCTGGGGCCTATGTATGACTCTGGTTAAACCATTGACTGGCACATTTATATTTGCTTGCGTTTGGCTACAGGCTTGTTTATTTAGTGGACCCGCAGAGGCTAGCAAAAGCAGGCCCGCGGTGGACTTCAAAAGAAAGTCCAGCGTGGGATCTCTAGAGTGATATGGATAGGGTGGTCCTTCCTACCTGGAGCGTTTGTGAGTACTGTAGAGCCTAACTTTCATCTGCAGTTTGGCACACTTAACCCGGGATTGCTGGCAGGGCGCAGCTTTTTTGCCTTTGGGGATATTCCTCCACCCGCCTGATTCCAGGCCTTAGAGGCACTGGAAGAAAAGGAGAGGAGGAAAGAGAAAGCTCTAGGTCCTTCAGAATTTTAATTTGGAAAGACACTGGCATCTAACAACTGAAAGACAATTTTAAGAACTCTCCCCATCTGTGTGGTCAGTAGACAGGTGAATGTTGGCTCTTGCTGCCAGGCTACCAGGAGTGCTCCTAAAAGGAACACTACCGAGATTCTACAGTCATCCTGTGCCCTTTCCACCCTCGTCTTGCCTACTACAGGGTGAGGAAACAAAGTGTTTACAGTCATCTTTACTTAAACTCTCTTTGCTGGTAACCATCTAGTAGATTAAAATTGCAAGTGTGGTTTACATAGACACAATATTAGGCCTCACAGTGCGAGCTTCAGGGAGTCATATGTTAACTGAACTTTAGTTTGCTTTCCTGCAAAATGTCAGAGAATAGATAGACCTTTTAAAAGCTTCTTGAGCCCTTCTGGTCTTAACAGCAAAGCATTTTGGTCCCAACAAAGTTTCTCCATGCTGATTTTAATGCATTACATAGTCTGACACCCTAAATCAGTACAACTTGGAAAGTGACTGACCTAAAATGTCTGAGTTGCTGCCGTGAGTAGTGTTAACATATTTTCCCCTCCCTTGCCTAGAATCACATAGAAAAGTACCCACTCTATGTAGCATGTGTCCAGCTTACACAATTACAAAACAAACTCCCAAACAACACTATTCAGATCAAGCAGTAGAATATTGTACTCTAAAGAGCCCCTGCATCACAACCCATTTCCTCACCCTGTGCTGTTTTTAGTGAAATTTTCAACTGCACGTTTGGAAATGAAAAACAAATACAGTTGGTTGTTAAATAATCTGAGCACAGTGTTTTTGTAGTTTTGTTTGAGGTCACATTGTGTGCTATAGGTAAACAAATTTTCATGAAAAAAATTTCTGCCCCCCAGTGTAGGTCTAAATCCTGTGTCTTCACACTGACTTGCAATCATTAGCTGTCCGTTACCAATTGTTTTGGTTTTGGGTTTTCTTGTTTTTGGTTTTTTGAGACAAGATCTCGCTATGTAATTCAGGCTGGCCTTGAACTCACTATGTAACCTAGACTGGCCTCAAATCAAAATGATCTTTCTGCCTCTGCCTCAGCCTCCCAGGCACTGGGATTACAGGTACCACTACACCTGGCCCCTTCAGTTTTATGTTTTACATAACTGCTGTTGTATAAGTCTTCCTACAAACATTGAATTTATGTCAGTGATTTTAAGTCACTTTTCATACAGAAATCTCAGGAAAATGAAGGGTGAAATACTTGGTTTTGGTGCTTCATTGTTTGTTTTGTGAAAGACAAGTTACATTTAATGGGAAGGGGGTCGGAGGGGGTAATCATTCCCACTGCTGGGGCACTGGAACCCAGGCTATTGGGCATGCTGGTAAAGTCCTCTACCACTGAGCTACATTCCCAGACCCCGCATTTATTACATATCCACCCCACCAGCACCCCCATACTGGGGATTGAATCCAGAGCCTTAACATCCACAGGCCATTTTTTATTTTGAGATGGGATCTCACTAAGTTGCCCAGGCTGGCCTTGAACTTGAGATCTTTCTCCATCAGCTTCCCAGAGTGCTGGAATTAATTACAGACATGCACCACCACGTCTGGCTACATTTAATTTTTATGTGTCATGAAGAATATGACTTGTAGCGTTGTTGAAAATGCTTCAAGAGAGACTTGAATGGATTGGGGGTGTTTTTGTTTTTGTTTTTTCCATTTTAGATACCCTTTGGGCAGTTGATTTTATAATGTTGATTCAGGGTTCTGAGCTAAGGTTGTACAAACAGAGGAAAGTAGGTGAAGTACAGGGTGGTAGAAACATAAGCCAATTTATAAGAGCCATGCACTCTCAGCCACACACTCTTCGGCCAGGCCAGGAAATCCTGAGGCAGGCTTTGAATTGCATGGCAAGAACTGAGATGTCAACAGTTGCTTTTGGGTGAGGGATTTTCTGACCCTTTCTGAGTGGAAAAGAAAGGACCCTTTTGTTCTGTTTTAATGGCAGTACTGTATTCAAACATTGAGCATGATATATATTAATGTGCAGAGGAAATAATTAGTTTTTTTTTTAAAAATTAGCTGTCTTTTTTTACAAGAAAAACTTAAAACTTCTGTAACTTTAATTCAGTAGTGCTGTGAAAATGTCTCAGCTATTGTCTGATTGGTTGGTTGGTTTTTTCCACTGCTTGTAGATACCTTAGTGGTTCGATTTTTGGTTTCTTTTAATGTACGATGTAAAAAAAGATGTGCAAGAGACCAGACTTGGTGGTGGATGCCTGTAATCCCAGCACGCTAGAGTCTGAGGGAGGAGGATCGTTCCAAGTTCCAGGCTATCCTGAGCTACAAAGTGAGTTCAAGGCCAGCCAGAACTGTATAGCAAAACCCTGTCTCAAAAAGACCCCCCAAAAGCACTCGGGAGACTGAGGTAGGAGGAGCATTGTGAGTTCAAGGCCGGCTTAGGCTACAACGCCAGCGCAAGGCTGACCTGAGCTACATAGTGCGACCCTGCCTCAAAAAACCAGGACTTGGGAGCTGGGTGTGGTGGCGCACGCCTTTAATTCCAGCACTCGGGAGGCTGAGGTCGGAGGAACGTTGTGAGTTCGAGGCTGGCTTGGGCTACAATGCAAGCACATGACCGGCCTGAGCTACACAGTGTGACCCTGCCTCAAAAAAACCAGGGCTGGGAGTTTGGCTCAGCGGCTTAAGCGCCTGCCCTGGCAGGTGCGAGGTTGTGAGTTCAATCCCCGGTGCCGCAAAAAAAAAAAAAAAAAAAAAAAAAAGACCCCCAAAACAAAAAAGGTTTATGTAGAGCAAAGAAAATTTGTGATTTTTTTTTTTTTTTAAAGTTCAAATCACTTAAGAGAAGCCGGGTGTGGTGGTGTACATCTTTAACCCCAGCACTCAGGAGGCTGAGGCAGGAGGATCGTTGTGAGTTTGAGACCAGGCTGGGCTACAAAGTGAGTTTGAGGCCAGCCTGAACTGTATAGTGAGACCCTGTCTGAAAGGAAGAACAGGGCCAGGGATTTAGCTCAGTGGTGTAAGTGTCTGCCTGGCAGGCAGGAAGTTGTGAATTCGATCCCCAGTACCAAAAAAAGGGGAAAAAAATCAAATCACTTGGATTTTAGGAAGTACATACAATTATGTAACCTAAAACCAGATTGTCCCCAGATACCTATCTTTTGAGTTACAATGCAGATGTAGTCTTGCATCAGCAGACTCCTTAGAACACTGGAGACACTGTAATGACTAACCTCTTGTTTTCTGCCATTCCATTTCAGTGTCATTGTGCTAGAGAATTATGGTTGGTCTTACTTGCTAAAGTGAGGAAGTAACTAGAAAAACTAGTTTTGAGACAGAACTACTAATAAATTAGTCTGATGTTGAACACATTGTAATATTGTTGCATAGCTGCTTTTTATATGTACATAAAGCTTCTGATCCCATTTTAGGGTTTTATTCTACATTAGCCTCAAGGTGATGATCATACATGTGAAATTATAGTCTAGGTGGATGTGGTGGTGCACACCTGTAATCCCAGCACTCGAGACACTGAGGCAGGAGGATCACCGAGAATATATGGCCAGCCTAGGCTACAAAGTTGAGTTCAAGGCCAGCCTGAACTGCATAGTAAAATTCTGTCTCAGAAAAACCCAAAAAATAAATAAAATGATAGCCTGTGGTTAAGAGGGGGTTTATGGTCATGGGAACATGCAAAATTCCCCTGCCAAGTCAGCTGATCTTGGCCTCATTAGCTAGCGTTGTATTCATATTCAGATTTTCTGAGTTTAACTCTTAGACCTAATTTGTTTGGTTTGGTGTTAAGAGATCAATGGTACTCTTGAACTGGGTCTGCTCAACAGTTGAAAGAATTCTTCTTGCCACCTAAACCTCTTTGCTGACTTTACACTTCTTTTCTTGTTTCCTCCAGATTATAGTACCTACAGTCAGGCTGCAGCCCAGCAGGGGTAAGTCAATCTTTTACAACAGTTTTTGTCTGTGATTGATGTTTTTAGAATATGGGGCCTCGTACAGTCATAGCAGTTGTAATAGAATCAGAATCTTCTATATTCAGTTCTTGCATTTCTTTTGCAGCTACAGTGCTTACACCGCCCAGCCAACTCAAGGATATGCACAGACCACCCAGGTAATCTTTAAATGCAGTAATTATATGTAGCTGCATCTCCAGGTAAAATGTTTCTGTTGGTTATTAAAGTAATAACTAGGACAGATCTTTTTCAAAATTAGGTATAACATGAAATAGTAATATTTTGTGTGTAACTATTAAAAAAAAACCCAGGAATTTACAGAGGATTACAAAGGACTCCATTCTGCCATCTTAAATGAAACTGTACTAAAGTGGGGGATTGGCTTTGTATAAATTTCTAGACACTTATTTTGCCAGTTGCTGTGTTCTGTGCTTAGTCTTTCTGTGTATTTTATTTCATTATGTTTGGATTTACTTAATCATCATAGTACCACAAAGGAAAATTATGACTGTTTTGCTGATGAGCTCATTGCAGTGCATAGGTACTATATAGCAGGATCACTTCTAAGAAACATTGCTTGCCTAGCTGAGAAACTCCTAAACTTTCTAGTACATGATTTTTTTGGTTAAAAACCTAGGTCAGGGTCTAGGGATGTATCTCAGGAGTTCTGGTCTAGCTTGTATGATCTTCAGAAATGATGCAAAAAAAAACAGCCAAGGCCACCTACTCTAGAAATAGATCTTCTAGTGTTTTCAAGATCACTTTGAATTCTGAATGAATCGCATCAAAAAGTGGGTACTGATAACTGCCATCAAACGATGTTCTAGGATAGACAGAATGTGGTATCTCTAGCATATCTCACTTAACTGGCCATTCAGAAAAACCAGAATATGAACATGCCAAAATCTGAAAGAACAGCTTGTTCCTTACTTGATTTTAAATACTACCGATGTCCAGGTTCAAAAGACTAGTCTTGATGTACTAAGCATAAGAGAACATGCAGTACTCTGCTTCCATTTCCTTTGGAATGCATAGTAGTTTTAAACTTTGTGCCATGCTGAAAATACAGTTCTCAAAATTGCCTGGAAGATTTTAGCCTCATCTTGCATTTTCTTTTTCTTTGCCCATTTAGGTTCCTGATACTTTTTTCTAGTTACTAAAACTGTGACAGTTACACACCTGTGCCGTTACTACTCTTCCCTTGGGGGTGTCTTGTGAATCTCCTGTATATAGAGGTTTTTCCTAACTGCCTCTGGAACCTTGTTATTTTTATCAAAATAGGAATAACTTGGGTAAACAATAGCAGGCTCTAGTTGTAGCTGAGCGTGGTCCCACATGCCTGTAATCACAGCACTTGAGATGTTGAGCCAGGAGGTTTACTGTAAGTTTGAGGCTGGCCTGGGCTACATAGTGAATTAAGGCCAGGGTGGAATGCATAGTGAGACCCTGTGTCAAAAAATAACTATGCCTATTTTAGTCTTTAGATTCTACAATTTAGAAACCCAGAGATAAGTCAGTTTTATTAGTAAAATACAAGGTTCACATACAAAGTTCTTAACATCAGTTTTCTTTGGAGCAGGCATATGGGCAACAAAGCTATGGAACCTATGGACAGCCTACTGATGTCAGCTATACCCAGGCTCAGACCACTGCCACCTATGGGCAGACTGCTTATGCAACTTCTTACGGACAGCCTCCCACTGGTAAGGCCTGCCTGGAGAGATTTTTGGGTCATGATGTCTAGGGCATTTGCTAAGAGACTTGTTACTCATGCTTTTAGATGTGTATTCTGGTCCATATTTTGGAGATCTTTTACTCTAAGAAGGAGATTTTTTGTTTTCTTTTCTTCTCTTTTTCTTACATTCTCCTTGAGGGCTATATCTAGAATGTGGGTGGGATAAACTTCAAGGGAGAAAATAACTTTTAACTTCCATACATTGTATTGAATAATCTGACAACAAAATGGAAACTGTAAAAAATTGTGCTAATGCTAATACTAAGAATGAGCCTTTTTAAACTGGGCTGCTTAAAAATCAAACTGGTTTTCACATGTTTACATCATCTGATAGTGTGCCCTCTACTTTTTGTTTTGTGCTTTCCACAGTAGAAGGGACCAGTACAGGTTTGACTATCCTGCTCATTCTTGCATGGGAAATGCTTTCCATCTTTGTCTAACCCTGTAATGTTAACCCTTTAGGTGTTTTCATTTGTTTAACCCCCAGATTTTTCTAACATCACACACAACAAGGTGCTAATGAGAAAACTGCTTCAGGTGCCATTCACAGATGTGTGTCCTTTTTTCTTTATATGATTTAAGAAAGTTTTTATTCAGTATTACGTTCTATTAAACCTTAATAACATTCACCTTCCCAAAGGTATTTCAGGTGATTACTCCCAACTGATTTCCCCCTATTTCCTGAAGGATAGATTGCATGTTTAGATTTATTTAGAGAAACAAACTGCCACCCTGCATGTGTATCATGTTTGTCTGTTGGTTGCTTTTCAGTCCAGATACATCTTTTTTCTATCATAAGTGTTAAGAATTATTTTAATTCATAGTATATCTTCAGCATATATTTTATACTTAGCATTCTAGGAAGCTAAGAAACTCCAAGAATTAAATCTTATCCTGATACTGAGGTGAATGGAGTATATGAAAAATCTGTAATAGTTTCTTCTCCTTAGTGATGTGTAATGTTTCAGGCTCTCTACTTACCCTACCTTCATTATCATAAAAGGTTTTAATATAAGGAAGTGTTAAAGATGAAAAAACTATTCAACTATCTTCAGTTCTCCGTATTATTTGTAGACTAGTATGAGAAATAGCTGTCATTTAGCTCACTGAGTACCAGTGTTGTGAGTTTGCTGGGAACTGCTTCCTAATAAATGTATACATTGAGTCAGATGAGAAATGTTTCTAGTAGCAGCTGTAAGAAGGGCTAAAACTGTAAGAAAGTCGCATCATGAATGTAGGCCCAGAAAGTGGAGGGTAATACAGAAACCAGTATTCTTGATAAGCTGGAGTTTGCATTTAGTAGTAATCAGGAATGTTTGTATAGACTTAATGGTTTATGGGCTATCCTTTACAGTAAGTCCCCAACTTAGCATTCAAGTTGCAAATTTTCGCAGATACAAATGGACCTTTTATTATTAATACTCATAGATGCAAATCAAAGTTGCTCACGTCTGCCAGACATCATCACAGTTGGGCTGCCGTCTGCTTATTGTACAGTGTGTTACTGTACAATAGTACAGTGCTTTTTCAAAGTCCAGAATGTCTAGAAGCAAGAGGAAAAGTGAAGGGGACGTCTAGGAAGCACAAAGCAGTATATACTGTATGTTTGTGTCAAAGGTGTATTATAAGACTTACTTTGTTGTACTTAACATTCTCCCTGAATGGAACTGGTTAGTAAGTTGGGGACTTACTGTATATCTCCCTTCCTCCCCCTTCTTCTCTTACTCCTCCTCCTCCTCCCATACCAGGAATCAAACTGAGGGTGCCACTGAGCTACATCCCCAGCCACCCATGCTATCTTTACATGTAAAAGTTATTGAATAATTAGAAGAAATGTATTAAGATACATTGTGCTTTTTAGGCTTTTTCTAAATTAAGCTTCAGAAGAGAGAGGCTATATGTGCATTTAAGTTACTAATTAAAATACATTTCTTAAAGTTTAATTTTTACTGTTCAGATTGAACAAAGAATTTAGTCAGTTTGTGTGATGTTTTTTGCCACCTTTTTCCTTCAAGCCATTAATACCTAGTAGATCTGTTGTCTTTTTCTGTTGGTCTTTTTTGTTATCATTAAATTATTGTGCCTTTTTTTTCCCCCCTCATTTTGCTTGGCTGCTTGTATGGGACTACAGATTAATTAAAAGATTATTTATTAACCCAGGGTCTGTTCCTATAATCTTTAACACTACAAAGCTCTAACTATTGCTGCATAGTTTCATGACAAATTAATGCCCTGATCAGTTATAGTTTTTGTTAATTTAACTGCTCTTCCTGTGAATTTTAGATAGACTGTCATCATATAGGAGGAAAACACCTGTAAAAATAAGAGGAGATGGAGTTAGATTCTAGTTAATATTAAATAAATGAGTGCTTTGTATAGTTAACCTTAGGAGTCTGCAAAGAACTTTTAAATTAAATAGACACGGTTCCATTGTAGTTCAGTAGCAGAACACGTGCCTAGCATCTGTGAGGCCCTGAATTTAATCCCAATACTATCCAAAAAGAAAAAAAGTTTCAGTGAACAGCATACAAACTCAAAATTAATTTTCTAAATCAAATGTGGTGGCACACATCTGGAATCCAAGCAGAAGGCTGAGGCAAAAGGATTTAATTGGAAACCAACCAGGACCCTGATTTGAAATAAAGGCCTAGGAGGTAGCCCAATGCGAAGGCTGAGTTCAGTCCCCAGTACCACAAAAAATAATTTCCACTGGAAATATACTTTCATACACATATCCACCCAACAGTTTGACAAAGAAATTGCTATCTTTGTATGTTAATTTCAGAATTTCTTTCAATGTTTGAGATGGAGAAGAGAGTATGATACTCTGTGCTGCATAAAGTGATACTTCAGGTTACACAGAAAAAAATTCATCTTGTTATTGTTTAGCTTGTTATGTGTTTGGTGAGGGCACTTTACTCTGACTGAAGTTAAGACCCTAAATGTTAACTATAATGAGCAGTCTTAAGTACAATATCTGTTTTAAAGGCTGAAATTTTTGGGCTAGAGTTATAGCTCAGCAGCACAGTGCCTGCCTGGCAAGCGCGAGGTCGTGAGTTTGATTCCCAGTGCCACAAAAAAAAAAAGCCCGATTTTTTTTTTTTTTTTTTTTTTTTTTTTAATGAAATTGGATTTTCTTTGGTGGATATAAATGCTGAGATCTAGACTGAGGTTTTTGTGACTCAGTGACCTTCAGGGAGCCAAAGAGGCCAGTACCAGAAAAGGTCATAACACCTCCAAAGGACAAGACCTGTCAACTGTATACAGACTTTGAATTTTTGGTCATGCTGTAAGCCCAAGTCCCAGAGGAAAAAGCAGTGGTCTTACTGGTCTGCAGCACAAGCACACTCGTAAGTGCAGGCCCTTGTGACACCTGGATAGGAAAATACTGAAGGGGAGAAGAGATTAGATTCCACCTTTTAATATTGCTGTACAAGAAAAGGGTTATTTTGCCTTAGTAGGTAAGTAAGAGAAGAGAAATGGAACTTCATAACTCGATAACCAGGCTGGTAACTTTTTTTTTTTTTTTTAGTTGTTACTTAAAGCAAAATTAATTCTTAGAATGTTGTATTACATGTTAATATCTCCCAACACAGATGAAACACATGTTCCTGTAACTTCAGTTTTCTTTAACATGAACTGCCCATGTTACAGTGCTTGGAACTGAAAGTAATAAATTACTACCCAGAGTTTAAGGGTTTATTGCTTAAACCCTTCCGGACCCAGATCATTATTTTTAGGTATTTTGAAATGCCATGTTATTTGCCTTTTACTCTTTTCTGGTACATTGTTTCCTGCTTGAAGATTTTTTGCGGTACTTATATAAAGCACCTTAGTTGAGAGATTTAAGGAAATCTGATAAAATTGGCAAAATCCAAACTCGTTTTCTTTGAATGCCTTCAAGAGGGGATGGAAGAAAGTTTAGTAATGGCTTTCTATATAGCATGTTCTTTCTCCCCATGATATGTGGGTTTAAACCAATGAGATCATTGGGTATGGTGTCACACACCTATAATCCCAGCACTCAGGAGTCTAAGGTTTGGGGGTCACTGAAAGTTTGAGGCCAGCCTGAACTACATGGCAAGACCCTATCTCAAAAACAAAAGAAAAAATGAAGTAAATAAGATGGTACTGTGTTAAAAACTGAGTATTTTCAGAGAACTTAGGCTTTCAATATTGGTTTGTATTACTAAGACTGAAGGGCAAATATTTAAAGGAATTAAATTTTGTAATTTTACAAATTGTTTTGTTAATGAAAAAGTGCCTAGGCAGATCTCTGAGGTGGCCAGAAATCTAACTAGACTCTTCTTTGTCCTAGGTTATACTACTCCAGCTGCCCCCCAGGCGTATAGCCAACCTGTCCAGGGTTATGGCACTGGTGCTTACGACACCACCACTGCTACAGTCACCACCACCCAGGCCTCTTATGCAGCTCAGTCTGCATACGGCACTCAGCCTGCTTACCCAGCCTATGGGCAGCAGCCAGCAGCTACTGCACCTGCAAGGTAAGGCTATATTCCCTACTCTTGATTGTACACTGATGGACCTCAAGTGGAAGAGAAATAGCAATTCTGTATACTTAGAGAAATCATGGCATAGTTATTGTTTTTTAAGTGTTAACTGTGTTCTTATAGTCATTATAGTAATTAGTGTTCTGGGCCACACCAGAAATATATTCTCCATTTAACAATGAAATGGTACCATTCAAGGGCTAAAATGAAGGCTTTCACTCAAATCGATTGCTCTGGTTCAGGAGCATATTTTGAGGGTAGAAGGCTATTGTTTTTACTCTTCTAAATCCACAAGAAACTTAAGTTTTTCTTAAAACTGAACTACTCATAGAATTATACTTTAATCTTCAGTGTTCTTGATCCCATTAATGGGTAACAGCTGTCCTCTTGGAATAAACATGGTATGGTAGTTCACTGTACAGCAAAGAGGGTAGCATCATATTAGTCAAGAAACAGTCCCGTGGCTGGGTATGGTGGTGTGTGGGAGACCACCTCGCTGCTGTCACTTGAAAAGCATAGTCCTTGCCACAGCCTATCCCTGACCTCTCCTTCACTCTATTTACTGAGATATGTAGAGCTGGCTGTATTGAAACAATGGTTCCTGGCGGTAAAGGTGCCAGCCTTGCATACTATCTGCGCATTGTTAATTGGAGGCCTCTGTGCCTGGTATGGCTACAAAGTTTCTTTTTCCTATGCACTCTGCTGTGACCCCCACCCACCTCCTTGATGGTTACTAGTAAAAGCCATGAGCTTTTGGAAAGGAGGCCTTTTGTTCCAGAGAGAACACCGTGCCATCCCAGAGTTCCTCAACTGCAGAACATTTTCTTTTTGCCTTTCTTTTGCATCCGAGTGCCATATTGCTAGGTGAATTAGACTGATACCCTCTCATCAAGGGGTTTGGCAGTAGTACATGCCTGTAATCCCAGCACTTGAGAGACTGAGATAGGAGGATCACCATGAGTTCAAGGCCAGCCCGAACTACATAGTGAAGATAGTGTCTTTAAAAAAACAAAACAACAAGAACATAAAAATAAATAGTTCTATGATCCAGTTATTAGTAAAGGCTATATCTCTATCTGGAAGTCAAACAATGCTTTAGTTTAAATAGGTGATACGATTTTTCTCTATGTAGAAGTTTGCCAACCTAAGTATCATAGGCAGGTAGTATAAATTTTTTTCTTCTTCCTTTGGGGACACTGTCTTCCTTATGTAGTTCAGGCTGGCCTTGAACTCTCAGTGATCCTCCTGTCTCAGCCTCCCATGTGCTGAAGTTTCAGGTGTGTACCACCACACCTTGCTCAAATAGTATAAATTCTTAATTTGGTATCCACCTATAGGGTGAACAGTAAATCAGACCAGCAGAGCTCATACCCCATGGTTGGTTAGAAAATAAACAGTATTATTGTTAACAGAAGATTTCAGGTCTTTGCTTTAGACTGTACATTTAGGTGACTTCTGCATACAGTTTTGTTTTGAGACAAAGTCTCTCTTTGTAGCCCAAGCTGGCCTTGACCTCATAGTAATTCCTGCCTCAGTCTCCCGAGCATTGGGATTACATGTTAGCACCATCACACCCAGCCCCTGCATACAGTCTTTTGCTGCACTGGGGAATCAAACTCACAACCTCACATCTGCCAGACAGGCGCTTAAGCTGCTGAGCCAAACTCCCAGCCCTAGTTTTTTTTGAGGCAGGGTCACACTGTGTAGCTCAGGCCGGCCTTGCGCTCGCGTTGTAGCCCAAGCTGGCCTGGAACTCACAACGCTCCACCTACCTCAGCCTCCCGAGTGCTGGGGTTAAAGGCGAGCACTATCACACCTAGCTTCTGCATACAGTCTTGAAAGAACAGAATTCTGATTTGAATGTACTCATTTTAGGGAATAAACGAGATCAACACTATAGAGGCAAAAAATTAGCTCTTGCAAACACTCTTGAAATTACTTCTAAAGTGCACCATGAGTAACCAGAACTATTGGTAGTTTGCACCTGGTATTACAGCCTATGCATTAGTTGTATTAAACAAGCTGTTTCCTAGAAGGGCCTCACTATCATTGACCTGAGTGTTTCAGAGTTCAAAGACCCATTTAGTTCAGAGTGTTTTAGATGTTAGAGAACCATTTGATGCTCTAACGCAGTAGTTGAGCCAAGCCATGGTTGGAAGCATTTATAGATAATTGAATTTCATTAAGGGGTCTTTTTTGATTCCTTTTTTCTTAGTTTTCAATCCTTGCCACTTTATAAACAAGTTGTCTGTCAATTGCTTGGTGTGACAACTACTCTTTCCACTGGAAAAAAGTGTGCTTGTGACCAATTTTCACTCGGTGAGAAAACCAGTAATTCCACATCCTCTTGGATCTGCCTGCTGACTCTTGTTCCTTTGCTTAAAACAACTCCAGCTCACAGTGCTACAGCATTGGTATAAACTATTAGAGATGAGAGATAATAGAAATCCTTGAGGGTGGGATTGATTTTCATCATTTGATAGGGACTTCCCAGTTTGGGTTGGGGGGTGTTCCACATCATCCCTACCTTACTGTTCTCTTTTTCAGTATGGAGACTTTGAGGCATGATTAAGCTGATCTGTGGAAGCCCAAGTTGGATTTTTTTTTTTTTCTTGTGTCAATAAATGAGAAACACAAATCCACAAATACTCCATTTGTAATGATGTGGGCTTATTACGTGAATTTTACTCTTAGGATGGGCATGGTGGTGCATGCCAGTAATCCCAGCACTTGGAAGCTGAGGACAGGAGAATCACCACAGAGTTAAGGCTAGCCTGAAATACATAGGGGGTCCCTGTCTCAAAAAAACAGAAGTGTTACTCTAAACTAAAACTTTCTTTTTTCTTTTTGTTTTAAAGAGTAAAACTTGTAGTATTTTTGGTTTATTTGTCTTCAGCAGTTGGCTTTGAGAAAAAACATTTCTTCCATCTCCCCTCCCAAATCACTTAAATTGAAAACATAATATTGGAATTGCCTTTTATAAAACTGCTAATATGGAGTGAACAAAGCATATTGGTATATCTTCTGTGAATATGATTAATTCTCTGCATTCTGTAATGTTCTTTCCAGCAAATACAGTTGGGTGGTTTGATGTAGTTTACTATTGTATATATTTCCAAGCTCGTCCTAACATCTTATTATTCACAGATATGTAGTTTTCTTATTTAAGAGTTTTGTGGCTGACAAAGTCTATTTTAAATCTTCCCTTTTAGACCACAGGATGGTAACAAGCCTACTGAGACTAATCAACCTCAGTCTAGCACAGGGGGTTATAACCAGCCCAGCCTAGGATATGGACAGAGTAACTACAGTTACCCTCAGGTTCCTGGAAGCTACCCGATGCAGCCAGTCACCGCACCTCCATCCTATCCTCCTACCAGGTCAGTCTTTTCTTTCTTGTGGCCAGTGAGCTATTGGAATAGCAAGTGTTTTTCAGATTGTTGACCAACTTGCTTTGGCTCCCTCAGGTAAGATTTGTTGTCTGACTCTCTCAGTGATAACTCTGACCTTGTATAGGTACATCGGAGCCTCAGTCCTAGGTTCCCCTGGCAGCCAGTAACTTTTCTGTAAATATAGACAAATATTTCTCTACTATAGATTTTTCCCTTTAATTTGGCTCTTTTAGTCACCTGAGACAGAAAACAACCAGAAGTATGTGAAGTCATATAAACTGGACCATAGAAGCCATTTTACCATCTTCTTTAGTGAGTAAAGTGTGTAGGACGTTACATTCCCACTGGTTTGAACCACAGATGGTACATGTGTGACTGTCCCATCAAGTGACTTGTACCATTGGTGGTACAAATGAATCTAATCACTTTTACTGGTCTTTTTACTAATAAAATTAAATCAGCCTGGTATAGTGGCACATACCTATAATCCCGCCACTTGAGAGACTGAGGCAAGAGGCTCACCATGAGTTCAAGGGCAGTCTGAACTACAGTGCCCACACACACACACAAAAAAAAGCTGGGCATAGTAATGTGCGCCTGTAATCTCAGCACTAGGGAGGCTGAGACAGGATTGCCATGAGTTCAAAGCCATCCTGGGCTGTATAGTGAGTCCAGACCAGCCTGAGCTGCATAGTGAGACCCTGTCTCAAAAAAGAAAGAAAAAAAAATAGAGCCACCTAGCAGCGAATTGTGTACACCTGTAGTCCTGGTTGAGGTAAAAGAATCACTTGAGCTCACAAGTTTGAGAGCAACCTAGGCAATAGACACATCAAGATCCCATCTTGAGGAGAGGGGGAGAGAATTTAATGCAAGAATATGTATTTGGGTCATTTCTTTGCTGTGTGATTGTCATTTTTTTTTTTCTTTTTTTTGGCGGCACCGGGGATTGAACTCACAACCTTGCACCTGCCAGACAGGCGCTTGAGCCACTGAGCCAAACTCCCGGCCCTGGTTTTTTGAGGCAGGGTCGCACTATGTAGCTCAGGCCGGCCTTGTGCTCGCGTTGTAGCCCAAGCCGGCCTCGAACTCACAACACTCCTCCTACCTCAGCCTCCCGAGTGCTGGGATTAAAGGCGTGCGCCACCACGCCCGGCTTGATTGTCATATTGATCTAGTAACTTTCATACACTACCTTCATTCTGAAACTTCCTTGTTTGTCTTTTCTTGATTAGTACCCAAATTTCATAGATAAATGGGCATTTCATTTCTAAAAGACTGAAACTACAGCAGAGCAGTTTTGAATACTCAGATGAATCTTCAAAGGAAAAGTAACATTTTTGTGTGGTTCATCTCCGACACACACTACACACAGTACCACCAAACAGCCTTAGCTCTTCAGAGAATTGCTATTGTCACTCAAGAATCATTAAAGACCGTCTTGGAACTGACTGTCTCACTCTACTTTTTTTCAGTGCTCTTCTCCTTGGGTCAGTCTTCCCTGAGTATACACGTACATATTCTTCTTTTAATACAGAAACGTCTAGATTCCCAAATTTGCATTAAATATAGTTGAGGCCAGGCGTGGTAGAGCACGCCTGTAATCCCAGCACTCGGGATGCTGAGGCAGGAGGATCACTTGAGTTCAACGCCAGCCTGAAATGCATACTAAAACCCTGTCTCCAAAAGACAAAAAAAATAGGTATAGTTGAAAATAACCAGTTTTAAATGAAAGTAAAAGGGCGGTATAAGGGCATACAGATGAAAAGTTTTAATTATCCCTCTCATTAAAACTGTATTAGTCTAAGGACTGGGAGTTTGGCTCAGTGGCTTAAGCACCTGCCCTGGCAGGTGTGAGGTTGTGAGTTCAATCCCCAGTGCCAAAAAAAAAAAAAAAAAACTGGATTAGTCTAAATATAAAAATATTTTCGTTCATACCATGGATATGTAGAAAATAGCTGCATTTTTAAGAATGTCTGTGACTTGTGAATGTCATTTTCAGGAGTTTGGGAAAGTAACAAGCCTTGTCTCTCCTTCCTAAAAAAACTTTTTTTGTTTCCTTTCAGCTATTCCTCTACACAGCCGACTAGTTATGATCAGAGCAGTTACTCTCAGCAGAACACCTATGGGCAGCCGAGCAGCTATGGACAGCAGAGTAGCTATGGTCAACAAAGCAGCTATGGGCAGCAGCCTCCCACTAGTTATCCCCCCCAGACTGGATCCTACAGCCAGGCTCCAAGTCAATATAGCCAACAGAGCAGCAGCTACGGGCAGCAGAGTGAGTTGCTAAGAGAGAAAACCAAATAAGATTCATTGTGTTTGGAGTTTCTGAACTTGGGAAATGTTCTTTACCACTGTTTCTTTGGAATCTAGGGTGCATCTTTAGGGTATAACATCCTGCATAGTAGCTTGGGTGTCCCAGTAAAGATTACAGTGCTTTCTTTTTTTTTAATTTAATTGTTCTCAATAAAGCCTTAAAAAGAAAGAAGAGATACTGTAGCAGAACAGAAAAAATGTTTCAGACTGCCCTATTTTCTTTGGGTAGGTAATGAGAAGCCAGAGTTCTTTATGTCCTACCCAACCCAAATCATAAATTAAGAGAATGGGCAGGCAGCTATTGAAGGCTACTATGATTTTGATGGGCGGCGGGGGGACTATGCTTTTGTTTTGTGTTGTTTTGTTTTATAACCTGAAAGGAAGAAAAAACAACGTCCAGAATGCTTGCAGTTTTGAAGGAACGGTTAAATTATTTTTCTGAGTTTTTTTTTTTTTTTTTTTTTTTCTGAGATATTTTTGATGCTAGAGATTGAACCCAGGAGCTCACACATGCTATGCATGTGCTGTATCACTGAGTTATATCTCTAGCCAGTTTGCTGGTGAAGAAGTAACAAACCTGGAAATTGTCCTTACAAATTTCTGCCTGGATTTTACACTTTTAAATTGAATCTGTGGCCATGTTTTGTTATGACTAAAATGAATAGTGCTGCTTGGTGGAACTCAGCTCTTATCATATACTAAAGCCCTAAGAAACCTCTTAATTTTTGTTTCTAGAGTATAGTTTAAAGAAGCTGCTTTTAACATATTAGGGTCAAAATTGTATACTGTGTGTTAGCCAGAGAGTTTTTTGTTTGGAGGTGATTTAGTCTAAGCTAACTCTGCAAGGTTGTTTCAGCCTTGATGAACCAATAGTTTTGTTGAATTTATGAGCACCTTCTCATTAGGGGTATTTTATCATGTTGTAAAGAAGATGGTACTTTGGTTAGTGCCTTACAATTGAGAATTCTATGATTCCAGGAGAAAGAACATCAGGCAGAGGTATAAATGCTGGTCCATGGCTTACAGATGTGACTCTTTTCTCAGGTTCATTCCGACAGGACCACCCCAGTAGCATGGGTGTTTATGGGCAGGAGTCTGGAGGATTTTCCGGACCAGGAGAGAACCGGAGCATGAGTGGCCCTGATAACCGGGGCAGGGGAAGAGGGGGATTTGATCGTGGAGGCATGAGCAGAGGTGGGCGGGGAGGAGGACGCGGTGGAATGGGGTAAGAGCAAACCTTTTCTCCTTTTACCTAATTTTGTTTCATCCATAGGATTTTCAATGGAAAGAAGGGACTGAAAGACATAAAGAAATTTATCCTACATTTCCATGAACAATCTGTTGAGCCCAAGTCATCTTCTAAAACATGGAAATGTCATATTTGTAGTATATCAATTGGCAGTTTGCTTTTTTCTCTGCCAATATACTTCATTGGGTTGGGGAGAGCAAAGAATGATTTTGAAACTAGAGCTTTCAGTTCCCTTCATGGTTTCCAGAGGTGAAAAAAAAGCCTCTGTGGGTAATAGATTTGGGATGGAACACACACAACCCTTCTAACAACCCGAAGTTTTTAACTAATGCCTCTGAATGGTTGTCTTGAAATATCTGGTATATATACTGCAGAAAAAGAATGCAGCTGTTTTCCACAGTGTTTGTCCTCAAGTTCTGTTTGTACTCAGAATTGTTGAAGATTTTGATCCCGTAACCCTTAAGCTATGACCTGAGGTACACCTGATACAAAGTTTGGTTGGAGCACAGAAAAACCAGTAACATTTTCAGAGTAATGTATCTAAGTATAGAATCACTCCCCATTGGAGTTGTTGAAAGTCTAAATCAGTTTGACCGTTTTGATTGATGGCCCAATCTGGTTTAGAAAACTGTTTAGATTAATAACATGACCCTCCTACTTCTGCCTGCCCATCCCTTCCCTCCTCCCATCCCCACTTCTGGTGTCTGTACTTTAATGAAGGTGAGGTATAATGTCGATGGTTAACATAATCCAGAAGGCTTAGCTCTGTGTGTGTTCTGTCCCTATATAAGCTGGTTTAAAAAAAAAAAAAAGTTATGCAGAATGTTAGATACAAGTTGGATTTGGTGTCACTGGCATTTCAAGGGAAAATTAAATAGCATTTATTTTCATAGAAATTTCCCCCAAAAAAAACCTCCAAATTAAAAGTTGGTCTTTTAACTTCGTGCTAACAAATCTTTTTATTATTAAAAGATAGCTAATACTGTGTTGTATATTCTGCATAACTTTAACAATAAAAGTCTTCAGTGAAATCTTTATTGGAAGAAAGTCATTTTATAATATACCAAAAAATTATGAACAAGTTGATATAAAGTAAAATCAGTCATCCAGTTTGGAGAGTATCATTCCATTATAAAGGTTTCACTACTTTGTGGATGTTTTTAATTAGACCTAGACACTTGAAATTACTATCATCACGTCTCAGATCACCTAGAATTCTTAGTGTTTTTCAATTTCAAAAACAATTTCAAGTTTATTCATTTTAGTACTCCGGAAGTAATGATTCTACCGATTTTGCTAGACTGTTAGAGGGGGCCCCCCTTTCGGATGAGAAGTCTCTCCTGGAGCCATAGAGGAGACCGTGGCCTTCCCCATAGGTTTTTCAACACACTGTGATGCTACAGTCTGTTAGAGCCTGTGGGGACAGGACAGGGGCATTTCCCCTTCCCCTTTTTTATTGTGGTGTGGTGATGGTTTTCAGTGTCTTCTTACAGGTAAGGCACTTAATGTTGTTAACATGCCCTTTTTCATTGCCTCAGTATTTTGATATTTTCATTGGCTGTTAAACGTGGAAACTTTTTAACATGCTTTGTCGCATTTATATGCTACAGGTTACAAAGTGAGAGCCTTGTATACACTTCAATACTTAAAAAGTACCCGTACTCAGTACTCAGCCGGCAGCATAATGAAAAGTGGGACTAGACACGGTGTCCATATGGAGAGGAAAAATATACATAGAATATTTTTAACAAAATGTATTCATTGTATAAATGGAATCCTTCTGTAACTTTGGTAACTGCATACTTGTTGTTTGGTAATGACTCAGAGGAGGTATAATACTCTAGAATTGTGTAACATTAAAGTGTAAACTTTTGTGTTTAAAGAGAGAGAACATTTTATGGTGTGTACTTTTAAAAAGGACGCAAAGCTGCATGCAACAGCTTGAAATTGTGTACTCGGGTATTAAAGGTGCAATACTGGTTACAAACAACTTGGCCTCCCACTGGGGAGGGTGCCTTTATTTACTCTTTTAAAACCTAACCCAAAAAGCTCAATTTATATTCCCCCCTCCTCTCTTTAGAATATGTAATTTTATACTGCCATAATCATTATTTTTAACTGGTATGTCTATAAAGTTGCACCCTCAGTCCATCGAGCCTGGGTATTTGTTGTAAATTCTCCTTTCACAGCAACTGTTAAATCCATTAGTTTCCTGAAATGTATGGCTTTATGCTGAAGATTGGCTGGATGCGTCCTGATGTGTGTTGTAGGCATTTAATGTGGTTGTCTCCTGCCTTACTATATACTGTGACTTGTTAGGAAGCCCGGGGCCTGGTTTGCCTCTCCCCTGGAGAGGTTGGGGGTGCATCTTTATGAACATGGAAAGGCTCATCATAGCAGTTGCCTCTGCTTGCTACTCCTCTCTACACCAAGCTGTCCTGGAAAAAACTGATGGGGTGGGTGTTTGGGGTCTAGTTTCTTTACTCCCTAATTTGCCAAGTATTGCACTATTAATACCAGCCCCGAAATGAAAGGAACCAACCACACTGGTGTGTACAATCAGACAAGCAAGGTTGTATATTAAGGAAATTTGAGCAAGCTGCCCTGAAGAAAGGCATAGTGACAAGATGAGAGAGATGCATTGTTTGGAGATGTGTTTAGCCAGTGCCCTTCTTCCCCACGAGCCCCCCCAAGGCTCAGAGCGGTACTGGCTTTTAAAGGGAAAGGCCTTCATTTCTTCGTTTATCCCCCCAGCAGCGCTGGAGAGCGAGGTGGCTTCAATAAGCCTGGTGGTAAGTTTTTGAGTATTACCATGGATAGTGTTAAAAAAAAATACAGTCAGTTTTTAGAAAACTATAATTTTTTTATTAGTTTCATAAGTGGTTTAAAAATGAGCTATACAAAAGAGACTAATGGGTACTGCCGGCATTGTCTTAGGGGTAATAAGGTTAACCTATGGTTACAAAACAAAGGGTAACTTGAAGTATTGAGCATCTGCTTCTGTAATATGGGGGAGAATACAGTTTTTAAATTTGGTTTATTTGGAGGAAAAAAAATTGACTTAAATTTAACACTAATTTGGCACATAAGCACTGAGTGTGTTTGGTAATGGTTTAGAAGCAAATCAGCAAAGAAAAAAAGCAAACCCTAGCAAATCTTTCACCAACGTTAAAAGAGGCACTGCTCCATTTTAGCAGTGCGGTTCATTTTGAATTTAATGATTCCCCATCAAATGGTGGTGTAGTAGATAGCTATGTGTGTTTGTAAGGTTTGTAGCTTGCAAGACGTGCACTAATAATATTTTATATGATCTTTCCTGGTTGGCAGGACCCATGGATGAAGGACCAGATCTCGATCTAGGTAATTCTGCATTCTTTAACTTTATGTTGTGCTTTAAAGTAAGTGGCACAAGCCGGGCGTGGTGGCGCACGCCTTTAATCCCAGCACGCGGGAGGCTGAGGTAGGTGGAGCATTGTGAGTTGGAGGCCAGCTTGGGCTACAGCGCGAGCGCAAGGCCAACCTGAGCTACATAGTGTAACCCTGCCTCAAAAAACCAGGGCCGGGAATTTGGCTCAGTGGCTTAAGCACCTGTCTGGCAGGCATGAGGTTGTGAGTTCAATCCCTGGTGCCGCAAAAAAAAAAAGAAAAAAAGAGACACAAGTACAAACTAAAGTTCAGCAGCCTGATAAACCAGTATAATGGGCAAATTAGAACCTTCTTTTTATGATCATCTATTAATCACTTTAAAAAACGAACCCACTGGGCATGGTGGCACGTACTTGTAATCCCAGCACTTGGGAGACTGAGGCAGGAAGATTGCTTTGAGTTCAGGGCCACCTTGGGCTACACAGCAAGACCCTGTCTCAAAAAACAAGGTAAACTCAAAGTTTCATGACATTCGTGTTGGTGGTTGGTGGTTCACTTAGATTTGTGATGAGCACCATTGGATAGCTGTGAGCAGTTGGTGACAAAGGTCTTATATATACAAAACAGTAATTGTCTTCTTTCTTCTGTGAAAGGCCCTCCCATAGATCCTGATGAAGACTCTGACAACAGTGCAATTTATGTACAAGGATTAAATGACAATGTAACACTCGATGATCTGGCAGACTTCTTTAAGCAATGTGGGGTTGTTAAGGTAAGTAAACTGTGATGATGATGATCAGGCAGAAATTCAGATCACAGAACATTTTTAAGAAATTGAAAAGCTCAGCCGGGCGTGGTGGCGCACGCCTTTAATCCCAGCACTCGGGAGGCTGAGGTAGGCGGAGCGTTGTGAGTTCGAGGCCAGCCTGGGCTACAACACGAGTGCAAGCCCGGCCTGGGCTACATAGTGCGACCCTGCCTCAAAAACCAGGGCTGGGAGTTTGGCTCAGTGCCTTAAGCGCCTGCTCTGGCAGGCATGAGGTTGTGAGTTCAATGCCCGGTGCCGCAAAGAAAAAAAAGAAATTGAAAAGCTGTCAAGGTGACACATGGCTGTAACCCCAGCACTTGGGAGACTGAGGCAGGAGGATCGTTGTGAGTTCAAGATCAGTCTGAACTGCATAGCAAGACCCTGTGTCAGAAAACGAGAAATTGATTTGATGTTGAGTTTTTTCTGAAATTCTTTAATTTCTTTCTAGATGTCTTGTTTACTCAGAATTCCCCTTGCCCCCATACATTAGCCATTTTCTGATAGGAACGGTGCCAAACACAGTGTAAACAGACTTGACAACTTACTGTTGTGTTGTTGTGTCAGGGTCTCACTATGTAATTAGACTGACCTTGAACTCACTGTGAAACCCAGGCTGGCCTTGAACTTGCAGTGATCTCGTCTCAGTCTCCTGAGTGCTAGGATTACAGGCATACACCACCACACCCAGCTTTAAGGTCATTTTTACATTTGTCAGTTAGTTGTGCAAATATAGCTTCAAGTGAAGTATAAACTGTGACTTTACATAAAGTTTTTTAAAACAAGAAACATTTGTGGGGCCAGGGATTTAGCTCAGTGGCATAAGCGCCTGCCTGGCAAGTGCAGGGTCGTAAGTTCAATCCCTAGCACCAAAAAAGAAAAAGAAACATGTCCACCTCTCTGCATAAGAATATTAGAGCTTTCTGAGAGCAGTACTTCTTAATCACTTTGCATATACCCAGTTGAATCCCCATCTCCCCTCCCTTATCCTGGATTTTATTCTCATCTCTTTTTGTTTGTTTTAGTTTGTTTTGTTTTTGAGACAGGGTCTCCCTTCCTAGTTCAGGCTGGCCCTAAACTCATTATGTAACCCCAGACTGGCCTCGAACTCAAAGTGATCCTCTTACCTTTGCCTCCCGAGTACTGGGATTACAGGCATGCACCACCATGCCTGGCCTCATCTCTTAAAGATGTATTTTCAGTAGTATTTTATTTCACATATAAATTTATTAGGTACTGCTGTACTGCATGACTATTCTCAAGACTGGGAGTATAATAATAATAACAATACTTAGAGTTTATAATAGTGGCAAATGTATAGTAAAAATGGGTATGTATGCTAGGTTATAAATGTTACATAGGAAAACAAAGCAAGAAGGTTAGAGATAAAATGAGGAATGAAACTATATATCCTGGAGTGGGACAGTGAGGGGGCATTTAAGGGCAAAGCTCCTGGGGAAGGAATTTGTTAAGTTCAAAGGATCTGGTGTGGCTCAGTTTTAGTCTGAATAGTTCCTGGAATATAATGGTGATGTTGTTAATGATATGGGGACAGCTTGAGATTTAGCTCAGTGCCACAAGCGCCTGCCTGGCAAGTGCGAGGTCATGAGTTTGATCCCCAATACCAAAAAAAAAAAAAATGATATGGGGAGCCAACAGAGTGGTACACACTTTTAATGCTAGCACTTGGGAGGCTAAGACAGGAGCAATGATTGCAAGTTTGAGGCCAGCCTGGGCTACATAGTGAGTTCCAGGCTAACTTGAACTACATAGTGAAATCCTGTCTCAAAAAAAAAATACATGGGGAATACTAGGAGAAACAGTTTGGGGGAGAGGGTAGGTCAGTAGCTTGTAAGTTTAGGAATTCTGTATTCTGCTCATAAGTACATCATAAGGTGGCTCTCTGGCTCAGTGTCCTATCCTCTACTCTGGTCTTTTGTTGTTTGTGTTTTTTTGGTGGGTTGGTTTTGTAGCAGAGTCTTGCTACTTAGTTCAGGTTGACTCGCTGTGCAGCCCAGACTGGCCTCAAACTCATGGCAGTCTTCCTACCTCGGCCACCATGCCCAGCTGTCCAGCCATTTTTACGAAGAGCTGAAACTAGAGGGCAGACTATCATGCTGTACAGCCACAGCTGGGAACATGCACATCTGGCATCTTAAATTTTCTGCCATCCTGCTCGTGGCTGTAGTAAATGACCATGAAAGTACCACAAGGAATGACAAAGAATTATTTAGCAAGCAGGCAGATTTACAAATACTGAACTCTGTGAATAGTGGGACCAACCATATGTAGAAGAAAAAGTGTTGGGTTGTTGGGGGGGCCAGGTACTGAGGATTAAATTTGGAGTATCAGGAAGGGGATTTAGCTCAGCGGCACAGGCGCTTGCAAGATCATGAGTTTGATCCCTGGTACAAAAAATAGATACATACATAGATAGATAAATTTGGCGTGTCATGCATGCTAGGCAAGCACTCTGCCACTGAGCTACATCCCCCAGTCCTTTTTTGGAGATAAATGATATTTTCAGCTGAGTGTGATAGTATATGCCTATAATCCCAGGACTTGGGAGGCTGAGGCAGGGGGATCACAGATTCAAGACCATCCTGGACTACATAGCAAAACCCTGTTTTTTTAAAAAAAAAAAAAAAAAAGATATTTTGGTGAGAGCTATATAGAAGTTCAGTTGATTTTGGTGCCTTATGTAAGATGATTTTTTTTTAACTTACCTGTGGCTTGCATACATGCCTGCTACACGTATGCATGTACCAACTACGTGGTTTTAGTTTTTCTCATTATTCACTACTCTCGGCAAGGTGAAACCCATAGCTGGCCAGGTGGTCCAAGTATGTAATCCCAGTACTTTGGGTGACTGAGGCAAGAAGATCGTTAGTTCAGGTCCTGCCTAGGCAATCTCAACGAGACCGTATCTTTTAGAAGACGGGGGGTATAGCTTAGTAATAAGGATTTGCTGGGTTCCCAGTACCACCCAAAAAAAAGATGAACCCCGTAATCTTTGTGTTTTGTGTTTTAAGACAGTTTTTTAAGCCAGGCGTGGTGGCACATGCCTTTAATCCTAGCACTTGGGAGGCTGAGGTAGGAGAAGCATTGTGAGTTCGAGGCCGGCTTGGGCTACAGTGCGAGCGCAAGGCCGGCCTAAGGTACATAGTGCGACCCTGCCTCAAAAAACCAGGGCCAGGAGTTTGACTCCGTGGCCTAAGCGTCTGTCTGGCAGGCGTGAGGCTGTGCGTTCCATCCCTGGTGCCGCAAAAGTGCACACCTATAATCCCAGCACTCAAGAGGCTAAGGTAGGAGGATAGCCATGAGTTCAGTGCCAACCTGAATTGTCTGGCAAAACTGTACCCAAAAAAAGGTAATATTTGCCAACTGAGCAGGGTGGTGCTGTCCATCTGTAATCTCCGCACTCAGAAGGGTAAGACAGTAGGATCACCACATGTTTGAAGCCAGCCTGAACTACATAGTGAGACACTCTCAAAAGACAAAACAAAAAAATAGGAGTTGAGGAAATAGGACACCCATAATTCTTTTTTGGTGTTTTTGAGACAAGGCCTCATTATGTAGTTCAGGCTATCCTTGAACTTACTGTGTAACCAAGGCTGACCTCAAAATCAAGGCTATCCTCCTGCCTCAGTGTCCGAAGTGTTGGTATTACAATCCTGCAACATCACACCTAGTTAAGACACCCATAATTCTAATACCCAGTGACAAACTAGTAGACCCTAGTAGAGCCATATCTGCATATGAAAAGTTAATACTCTCAACTGTCTACTTTTTGAATTTCATATGGACTTTTCTTCGCAAACTAGTATATTGTACTCACATCCTAACTGTGCTAATTTTATGCATAGATTAACAAGAGAACTGGGCAACCCATGATCCACATCTATCTGGACAAGGAAACAGGAAAGCCCAAAGGTGATGCCACGGTGTCCTATGAAGATCCACCGACTGCCAAGGCTGCTGTGGAGTGGTTTGATGGTAGGGTGTGCTTACTGGCAGTCAGAACCCTGCTCGCCAAGAACACATCGGGTCTTTTAGCAAATGTTGCATGTGTCAGTTTGCAAGAAAGAAAAGCTCTTGTTAATACAGGATGCTGTTAGAATATCATTCTCTGGAAGATCTCGGAACAGGAGACAAAATATTCTACATTGTGATAGGGCATGGCAAGAGGGAGAAATTTGAGAGGCGTGGGAATAGGAAGACCTACACTTCTGAGGAAAGCTGCTTGTCCATTTTCCTTTAACTTTGGGGCGGGGCATGGTGGCACACACCTTTAATCCAGCTCTTGGGAGGCTGAGGTAGGAGGAGCATTATGAGTTTGAGGCCAGCTTGGGCTACATAGTGAGTGAGGCTGGCCTGAACAACATAGTGCAACCCTGCCTCGAAAAAACAGGGCTGGGAGTTTGGCTCAGTGGCTAAAGGGCCTTCTTGGCTGGTGCAAAGTTGTGAGTTCGATCCCCGGTACCACCAAAAAAAAAGATACTGGGAGGCGCAGCTGGGCGCGATGGTGCACACCTATAATCCCAGCACTCAGGAGGCTGAGGCAGGAGGATCACTAAGTTCAAGGCCTGCCTGGGCAACAAAGTGAGCTTAAGGCCAGACTGAACTCTATAGTGAAACCCTGCCTCAAAGAAAGACTGTATAGAATATATGAAGGGCCCAGTCACCTGGATTGGGAAATCATTTTATTTTCAAGTGGTATTATTATAAATCAATCTCACTTAAAGCTGCAGATGCTTCTCCAAGCAAGTGGTACCAGAAGATACAGAAAACCCTTTGTAAGAAACATCTCAGGGCTAGGGGTGAAGCTCAGTGGTGGAGCACTTGCCTACTGTGCACAGAACCCTGGATTCAGTCCCAAGTACCACAAAAAAAAAAAAAAAAAAAAACAGGAAACAGCCAGTGTACATTTGAGTATAACTATATTTTAAATAAAGCCTGGACATCAGTGCTAGAATTTCACTTAACACACAACCAACTTCAAAGTGTCAGACGTTAAGTCCTGGCTTTCCCTTCTTGGCTCTTGCCCAGTCTCTCAGCCTGTGCTCTGCAAGGATCCTAGTACATATTCTGCCTCCTACCAGCTAGCTGTTCTTGGAATAGAGAGGTGGTGTTTTATTTAGGGTTGTTTGTTTGCTGAAATTTGCTTTTTGTTTTGGGTAGAGAGATTTTTTAAAGCCTTTGGGGCAGGGGGCTCATTGGTAAAAATCTTTAGGTGATTTACAGGTGAGGCAAGGTTGATACTTCTGGGGACACCAAGTTTGAGAAGTGGTCAAGTTGACAGAAAAGGAGAAATAACTAGTCCCTCTGGGGGAGAGGAGTTGAAGTTTGAGGTTCATTGATCTTACCTTGTTCTAGGAAAAGATTTTCAAGGAAGCAAACTTAAAGTCTCCCTTGCTCGGAAGAAGCCTCCAATGAACAGCATGCGAGGTGGCATGCCACCCCGTGAGGGCAGAGGGATGCCACCACCACTCCGTGGAGGTATTTACATTTTCCTCTGATCTATTTTTTTGTTTCTTTGAATGTTTTTCAGCCCAATTTTTATCCTTGAGAAATTTAATTAGTCTTGAGATGAAATAACAAAAATGTGTATAGATTTAGTACTACATGGTTAAGCTGATAGTAAATTTTTTAAAATATGGGTTAATTAGTTAGAAAATCTAGCAGCCCTGTGGTGCCGTTTTGCCTGGGTATCAGCTCTGGGGCTGCCGTTTGTTTGTTCTGGTTTAGTCTCATTACATGAAAATGTGGGGCCAGGGATATAACTTAGTGGCACACTGTCTGCCTGGCAAGTGCAAGGTCATGAGTTTGATTCCTGGTACAAAAAAAAATCACAATGTTCTGCATGAAAATGTGGCAGGATTGTTGGGAGCTAAATGAAATAACCTATATGGAAAGAATACTATACATGGACAGCGTTCTGGTACATGACTTGGTAGTTGTGGGGGTGCTAATGCCTGCACTAGATCATTGGGCCTATGGAAGAGTTTGTTTTCTGTAGTAAAGCTGGTTCTATAAAGAGGTGATTGGCTATTTCTTATTTCAGGTCCAGGTGGCCCAGGAGGTCCTGGGGGACCCATGGGTCGCATGGGAGGCCGTGGAGGAGACAGAGGAGGCTTTCCTCCAAGAGGCCCCCGGGGTTCCCGAGGAAACCCCTCTGGAGGAGGAAACGTTCAGCATCGAGCTGGAGATTGGCAGTGTCCCAATCCGTATGTACTTCATTGTTCAGAGTAGTGTATAACTGCCATGTGTGGTGGCACACACCTGTAATCCCAGCACTTGGGAGGCTGGGGCAGGAAGATCATCACAAGTTCAAGATTTGCCTGGGCTACATAGTGAGTTCAAGGCCAGCCTGAACTATATAATGAGAACCTGTCTCTTAAAAAAAAAATTTTTTTTCAATGACTGTCCAGATGGGAGCAACAGTCTGCCATCCCAAACTGCTCCACCTGGTCCTGTGGGTACACTGCTGCCTGTAACTCAAAGCATTTTCTCTGGACATTTTCTCATGATGCTGTGAACCCCAGACTGATGGTTGTAGTGTTGAGTGCAAAGTGTTGCCTTCACTGATTTTACTTCCATAGTTCATTTCTTGATCTCTACTGCGATGTGACTTTATTCAGGGGTTGTGGAAACCAGAACTTCGCCTGGAGAACAGAATGCAACCAGTGTAAGGCCCCAAAACCTGAAGGCTTCCTCCCGCCACCCTTCCCACCCCCAGGTAGGTAAAAGCTTTGGCTTTCTAGTGCTAAACCTCTTGTGCTTACTTAGTTGGCATAGTAAACTGTAGCTATCCACTACTAAGAACCTTAAATTGTAGTTGTATTATCAGTTCTACAGTGTCATCCAGATACTAAGGTGAAGGAGGTGGTAGGATTGTGGGGTGGGATAGAAGCCAGGTAGCAATCAGGAAGAATTTTCTGTGTAAGCATTTTTGGCAAATTGACAAAGAGACTGAAGAAAAAAGAGTGAGGTTGAGGGCAGAGGATCGTCATGAGTCCAGGGCCAGCCTGGGCTACATAGTAAGACCCTGTCTCAAAAAAGAGACCTCACTTCCCAATACTCTGAGTTTGCTCTGACTTTCAGTTCTTAAAATCTGCATTGGAGCCGGGCGTGGTGGCGCACGCCTTTAATCCCAGTACTCGGGAGGCTGAGGTAGGTGGAGCGTTGTGAGTTCAAGGCCGGCTTGGGCTACAACGCGAGCACAAGGCTGACTTGAGCTACATAGTGCAACCCTGCCTCAAAAAAACCAGGGCTGGGAGTTTGGCTCAGCAGCTAAAGTGCCTGTCT
>RJWM01022482.1:0-33661 GCA_004363535.1 Dasyprocta punctata | reverse complement strand
ACTGAAAGACACTCTAGAAAGAGACAAAGATAACTACAATCTTAAGAACAACAACCAAAGGAAACCGCTAAGCAGGGCAAACAATTAAACAGAAAATGTAGAAAACCAAAAATAGAAAGATATCATGACAGGGATGAGTCAGTACAAATCAGTTATATCAATCAATGTAAATGGTCTCGACTCACCAACCAAAAGAAACGGACTAGCAGAGTGGGTTGAGAAACAAAATCCAACAATATGCTGTGTACAAGAAACACATTTAATTCAAAAGGAAACTCACGGAGTAAAAATCAAAGGATGAAAAACAATACTCCTGACTAAAACTCACAGACTAAAAATCAAAGGATGGCAACAGGAACCCAGAAAAAAGCAGGGGTAGCTATTACATTTGCAGACACTGTGAACTTCAAACCAAGAATGGTCAAGAGATAAAGTTTCTACATACTCATTAGGGGAAAACTTCAAAAGGAAGAGATTATAATCATAAATATATATGCACCAAATATGAGAGCACCCAACTATGTAAGACAAATCTTAATAAACATGAAAAACCAAATAAACAATAATACAGTTATAACGGGGAACCTTAATATCCCCCTGTCACAGAGAGACAGATCAGCCAAACAAAAAATCAACAAAGAAATAACAGAACTGAATCAAACTTGTGAACAAATGGACCTAGTAGATGTGTACTGAGTGCTCCACCCATCAGCATCAGAATACACATCCTTCTCAGATGCACATGGGTCATTCTCTAAAATACATCCTATACTAGTCCACAGAACATGCTTAAGTAAATGCAAAGGAACTAAAATAATTCCATGCATATTATCTGACCATAGCACAATACAATTGGAAATTAACAAAAAAAACCCCACAAGAATTCCATAAACACATGGAAATTAAATAATACTCTCCTAAACAATCAATGGGTCACAGAAGAAATTAAAGAATAAATTAAACAATATCTACAATCAAATGAACATGCAAATACAAATTACCAGAACCTGTGGGACACAATGAAAGCAGTCCTCAGAGGGAAATTTATAGCACTAAACTCCCACACCAGAAAAATCGAAAGAACACACATAAACAACCTAATGATGCACCTCAAACTTCTAGAAAAAGATGAGCAAGTCAAGTCCAAAGCCCAAAGAAGGGAGGAAATTATAAAGATCAGAGCAGAAATTAATGCAATTGACACTAAGAAAACAATACAAAGAATTAATGAATCGAACAGTTGGTTCTTTGAAAGAGTAAATAAAATTGATAAACCCCTAGCTAACCTTATCAAGAAGAGGAAAGAAAAACTCAGATTCATGCAATAAGAAATGAAAAGGGTGAAATCGTTACTGACGCTGTAGAAATACAGAAGATCATTAATACCTACTTTGAAAACCTTTGCTCACATAGATTCGATAACACAGAAGAAATGGACAGATTCCTAGAAACCTATGAATTACCAAAGCTGAATCAAGAAGATGTAAAACTGCTGAATAACCCAATTTCAGCTAATGAAATTGAAAATGTATTTAGAATCTTACCAACAAAGAAAATCCTAGGTCCTGATGGATTCACTGCTGAATTCTACAAGAAATTTAGGGAAGACTTAATGCCAACACTCCTCAAACTCTTCAATGAAATCAAAAAGGAAGCAAGTCTCCCTAACTCATTCCTAGAAGCAAGTGTTACCTTAATACCAAAACCAGAGAAAGACCCAACCAAAAAAGAAAATTACAGGCCAGTCTCCCTAATGAACATAGTTTCAAAAATCCTCAATAAAATACTGGCAAATAGAATACAGTAAGTTATCAGGAAGATTACACACCATGATCAAGTGGGATTCATCCCAGAAATTCAGGGATGGTTCAACATATGGAAATCAATAAATGTAATACACCATATCAACAAGGCCAAGGACAAGAATCACATGATCATCTCAATAGATGCAGAAAAAGCTTTTGACAAAATCTAACACTCATTCATGACAAAAAGCCTACAAAAAATTGGAATAGATGGTCTCTACTTCAACCTGATAAAAACCATATACCATAAACCAACAGCCAACATCTTACTAAATGGAGAAAAACTGAGGACTTTCAACCCAAAATCAGGAACAAGACAAGGATGTCCATTATCACCCCTCCTATTCAATATAGTTCTAGAAATATTAGCCGGAGCAATTAGACAAGAGAAAGAAATAAAGGGAATAAGAACAGGAAAGGAAGAAGTAAAATTATCACTCTTTGCAGGTGATATGATACTCTACATAGAAGACCCCCAAAACTCCATTGAAAGACTTCTAGATGTAATAACCAAATTCAATAATGTTGCCTGATACAAGGTCAACACTAAAAAATCAATAGCATTCTTGTACACAAACAACAAACTCACTGAGAGAGAAATAAGGGAAACCACACCCTTCACTACAGCATCCAAAAAAATGAAATACTTAGGAATCAATCTAACAAAGGAAGTAAAAGATCTATACAGTGAAAATTACATTACTCTGAAAAAGGGAATCTAAGAGGATTTCAGAAAATGGGAAGATATTCCCTGTTCATGGATAGGAAGAATAAACATTGTGAAAGTGGCCATTCTCCCAAAATTGTTATACAGGTTTAATACAATCCCAATCAAAATACCACTTGCCTACCTCACAAAGCTAAAGAAATCATTCCTGAAATTCATCTGGAACCAGAAGAGAGCCAGAATAGCAAAGGCAATTCTGGGCAACAAAGGTAAGGTAGGAGGCATCACAATCCCCAACTTGAAACTATATTACAAAGCTATTGTGATAAAATCAGCATGGTACTGGAATCAAAACAGATTACAAGGCTATTGTGATAAAATCAGCATGGTACTGGAATCAAAACAGATCTGAAGATCAATGGAATAGATTAAAAGATACAGCCACAATTGCAAACACACTCAGCCACCTCATCTTTGACAAAGGGGCCAAACATGTACATTGAAAGATAGCCTATTTAACAAATGGTGCTGGAAAAACTGGCTTTCCATATGCCATAAACTAAAACTAGATCCATGTCAATCACCATGCACTAAACTAAAGTCAAAATGGATCAAAGATCTGAATATTAAAACAGAGACACTAAATTTGCTGGTAGACCAAGTAGGTAAAAATCTTGATGACTTAGGAGTAGGCAGAGAGTTTATGAACAAAAATCAAACTGCACAGGAAATCCTTCCCAGAATCAACAACTGGGATCTCATCTTATTAAAAGGTTTTTGCATGTCAAAAGAAATCTCCACAGAGTGAAAAAAAGAACCCACGAATTGGGAAAATATCTTATCCAATTGTCCCTCAGACAAAGGACTTCTATCTAAAACATATAAAGAATTTTTAAAAATCAGGCCTCTAAAATTCAAGGACCCTATCCAAAAATGGGCACCTGTGATGAATACACACTTCTTAGAGGAAGAAATACAAATGGCAAAATAATATATGAAAAAATGTTCAACATCAATGGTCATTCAGAAATGCAAATTAAAACAACACTGAGATTCCATCTCACTCCAGAAAGAATGGCCAAGATAAGAATAATCAACCAATAACAAATGCTGGAGGGGCTGTGGGGAAAGAGGAACTCTTCTCCCCTGTTGGTGGAAGTGTAGATTGGTGCAAGCACTGTAGAAATCAGTGTGGAGATTCCTCAAAAACTAGAATTGGAGATCCCATTTGACCCAGCTATCCCGCTTCTGGGAGTTTTCCCAGAAGAATTGAAAACATCATACTGCAGTGATAAATGTGCACCCATGTTTATAGCAACCCAAATTGTAATAGCCAAAACTTGGAAACAACCCAAATGTCCATCAATCAAGGAATAGATAAAAAAGATGTGATACAATGAACTGCTACTCAGGTATCAAGAAAGATTGCATTGAGACTTTTATAAGTAAATGGACACAACTTGAGACCATACTCATAAGTGAAATAAATCAAACCCACAGGTGTAAATACTGTATTGTCTCCCTAGTATAAGCAACTGAAACAGTATATATGATCCAAAATCTACAATAATTACTATGTTAGGGTAAGAAACTGCTCAAAGAGCAAAAGTAATTGGGAAAGGGAAAAGGAGGAAAGAAGAGGGAAAAGGAAAAAGATGTAAATCTGTATATTTGTATATGTAAGATATCTAAAATTACTATACTGCTGAATGTATTAGTTATTGAGAAAGGACAGTTAATACTCATATCATTAGATCAATTTACAGGTCTATATCTGTTAATCTAAACAGCCCTTTTGAAGGTAACGATATGCAATATTGCAACCATTGTCAAGTTCCTTTCATCTTGTTTTGTAAACCTACAACGTTACTGTTTTGGATTTGCTATTGTCATTTGTCTCTTTTGCTTTTTGTCTTTCTTTTCTGTGTCTTTTTTCTCTTAAAAAAAAGAGTCAAGAAGCTTGTTTGATGGTCATTCGTACATCAGTGGAAGGCATCTGGATTTCTGGTCAAACTCAGTAAAAGGAGTTCCAAGCTGCAGGACAAGGAAGCCACACCTGAAAGTGTGGTAGACATTAGTGGAGTTCACCAGCATCCCTGCTCTGCAGCTCTTCCAGATAACGAGGCTGCCTTCCCACTGTCTCTTGGAGTTAGGTGTAACCACATAACTGAATTTTGGCCAATGGCGTGTGGGACAAAAAGGTGACTGCTACTTTCAGACTAGACTTTCATGAGAATTTCTTTTAAAATTTATTTTTATTGCAATTATCATTGCATAGCACTTACATAAATTATTGTGTTTCACTGTGACATTTCCATGCGTGCAAGTATTGTGCTTTGATCATATCTGCTACAGTGCTCCCTCCTATCGTCTCTTACCCTTCCCTCTCTGACCACTCTCCCTGGTTCCATTCTTCTTTCATTGTAGGCCCACTTTTATTTTCAGCATGTCTTTTTTTTAAATTATAAATTTCACATATGGGAGAAAGTATGTGATACTTATCTCTCTGCGTCTGGCTTGTTTCATTTAACGTGATGATCTCCAGTCCATCAGTTTTCCTGCAGGTGACAGGATTCCATTTTCTATTTATGGTACATACCCATTCTTTGATTTGTAGGCATATAGGCTATTTCTATAGCTTGAGTATTGTGAACACTGTCACAGTAAACATGGATATTTGGGTGTCTCTATAGTATGCTGACTTTAATTCTTTTGGGTATACAAAAGAGTGGTATGTATGGATCACTTGATACTTTCATTTTTAGTATTTTGAGGAATCTCCATGCTAATTTCCACAGTGACTGTAATAATTTACATTTGCATCCACAGTACATTAGGGTTCATTTTTCCCCCCACATCCTCCCCAGGATTTTCTTCTTTTTATTTCTTTTTATTTTATTTTATTTTATTTTATTTTATTGTAATATCCATTCTGCCTGGAGTGTGATAGGACTTCAGTGTAGTTTTGACTTGCATTTCCCAGATGGCTAAAGATATTGAACACTTTCTCACATATTAATTGGCCATTTGTACTTCTGGTGAGAAGTGTCTGTTCAGATAATTTTCCCATTTACTGGATTACTTGCACTTTTGTTAATTTTTTTAGTTTATTTTTCAGTTTTTATTTTTTATTAGTACACATTTGCATTGCATAATAATTACATTCCTTGTTGGGAGTTGGTCCATGTATATAATGGATCTTGATTCCTTTTTTCACTTACTTTTCCTTCCCTCCCCCTTTCCCTCCATCTCTTGATCCCTTTCCCATTTGAAAATCTATTGCCCTATTTCCTATGATCAGTTTGTTTGTTCCTTATTTATATTTTATACTTCTCATTTAAAAGGAACCATACAATACTTAAGAATATGTGTCTGATTTATTCCACTTAACATTATGGTCTCAAAATACATCTACTTTCCTACAAATGGCTAATTCTTCTTTATGGCAGAGTAGTGCATGTATATAAATATCATGTTTTCTTCATTCATTCATGTGCCAGTGAACATATAGGATGCTTCCAAGATTTATCTATCATGAATTATACAGCTATAAACTTGAGGATGAGTGTATCACTATGGCATTATGTCCTTAACTCTTTTGGGAAGATACGTAGCAGGGGAATAGCTGGGTCAAATGAAACTTTTAGTTTTAGTTTTTGAGGACTCTTCATACTTATTTCCATAGTGGTTGTACTAATTTACATTACTACCAACAATATAGATGGGTTTCTTTTTACCTGCAGCCTTGCCAGCATTTGTTATCATGGTGGATTGATAACTGGTGGTCAACTTGTGATGAAAGATACACTGAATCAGCATGGTGCTGGGTGGATGGCCCACCTGAGAATTGCTGCCAAAATAAAAAGGAGAACTGGAGAGGAAGGGGTAGTGTTGTTGGTTCTCCGTGGTGTTGTTGGTTCTCCTGCTGCCGTTGGTTCCCCTGAAGAAGCTTGTCGAGCTTCTTTCCTAATATGAACTTGGTTGTTATCATCAGAGGAGCTCAGGACGTTGTTGTTCCTGAGCGTGGCTGTGGTTCACTTTATGGGAGCTCTGGTCTACTTCCTGGCTCCAGAGGGGAAGATGTGTGCTGTTCAGTCTCCAGGAGAAGTTTGTCATGTTGGCTTCCTGATATGAACTTACTGTTCTCATCCTCAGAGGAGCTCAGGACCTTGTTGTCGCTGAGGATGGCTGGTGTACTTTTTGGAGGAGCCCTGGTCCTTATTTTGGGCATCATTTCCTGGCTCCAGTGCAGAATCCTCAGCCTATTGGCACAGATCCTTCATCCTGCGGACACAGACTTTCTAGCTTCCACTGCTGACCTTTGGGCCTTCTCAGTGCAGATTCATGAAACAAGCTCGCATGAGATATCATCCTGGGCTCTAGATCCCCAGCTGGACTTGTGGGGGGCATTGTCATGGGCTCTAGGTCTTATGCTGGGCTCATGCAGGGGATCCAGGCCCTCAGCTGGATTCCTTGGATCTTAGTGTGTGGACGGACTTCCTGCACTTCTTGTATTTAACTCTTTGGGTGACTATTATAAAATAATTCTGTAAATGATAAGTCCTGTATTGTCTTGTTCTCCTTGCAAACCCTGACTACAACAGTTATTGTTTGATTTCTTGATGATGGTCATTCTTTTTACAGCAAGATGGAATTTCAGTGCTATTATTTGCATTTCTTAAATGGTCAGTGATGTCGAACATTTTTTCATGTATTTATTGGTCATTTGTGCCTCTTTTGAGAAATGTCTGTTCATTTTAGTTCGCCATTTTTTGATCAGGTCTTTTATTTTGGAGGTCTAATTTTTTTGAGTCCTTTCTATATTCTAGATATTAGTTCTCTGCCTGAGGACTAATTCATAAAATTTATTCCCATTATGTTGTTTGTCTCTCTTTTTTCTTTGTATATTCTAGATATTAGTCCTCAGGCTGAGGAATAGCTGGTAAAATTTATTTCCAGTATGTAATTTGTCTCTTAATTTTGTTGATTGCTTCTTTTCATTTAATATGACCCCATTTATTGATTGTACTATTTGGGATTCTGTTTAGAAAGTCCTTAAATACACCTATGTCTCCAAATGTTTTGCCTATTTTATTTTCCAGCAGGTTAATTGTTTCCATTTTAACATTTAAATCTTTAATCCATTTTAATTTTAGTTTAGTAAGTGGTGACATATATGGACCTAGAGTCTATCTTCTGCATGTAGATAGCCGATTTTCCCAGTACCATTTATTAAAGAAGCTATCTTTCCACCAAGGTATGTTTTTGGCCCCTTTGTTAAAGATCAAATGGTTAAATGTGCCTAACATTGTTTCTGCATCCTCTATTCTGTTCCATTGATCCATATACCTCTTTATGTGCCAGTATCATGCTGTTTTAATCATAGTAGCTTTGTAGTATAACTTCAAATCTGGAATTATGATGTCTCCTGCTTTGCTTTTGTTACCCAAGATTACTTTTGCTATTCTGGTTCTCTTCTTTTTACTTTAAAAAAGCAAAACAGACAAAAGGTAGAAGTAATACAGAATTTCAAAAAATATAAAAAAAAACAGTAAGGAATCAATACTAGTGAATATATTACATATCGTTATCTTAGAAGTAGTTGTTCAAGTTACAAAATCTAGGCATAAAAAATCAAGCAATGACAACACAAACTATTCTTTCTGATGAACTAACAGAGAATTAGTAGTATAGTTATCTGTCTTGCACACTTATACATACATGCAGTTATACATGTATATCTGCAAACATGCAATCTTTTTCTTTCTTCCATTTCTTCTTTCTCCTATCCCTGCTGTTCTTTAATTTTGAGCACTGTCTTTCCCTTTCATTATTACCATATCTGTTGTACATTTTGGATCTTACTACTCTTTCAGGTTTTTTATTGTTATTTATTTTTTACATTAGAGAGACAATATGATATTTACAAATGTGAGTCTGATTTATTTCACTTATGAGTATAGTCTCGAGTTGCCTCCATTTACCTATAAAAGCCTCAAGATCATCCTTTTTTATAGCTGAGTAATATTCCATTGTATAAAAATACCACATCTTTTTCATCCATTCTGCAGCTGATGAGCATTTTGGTTGTTCCCAAGATTTGTCAATTTCAAATTGTGCTGCTATAAACATGGGTGAACATATATCACTGTGATATGACACTTTCAATTTTTCTGGGAAAATACCCAGAAGGGGAATAGCTGGATTGAAAGGGACTTCCAATCCTAGCTTTTTGAGGAATCTCCATATTGATTTCCACAGTGGTCACACCAGTCTACATTACCACCAACAGTGGAGAAGCATTCCTTTTTCACCACAGCCCTGCCAACATTTGTTATTGGTTGACTTCTTGATGGCAGCCATTCTTTCTGGAGTGAGATAGAATCTCAATGTTGTTTTAATTTTCATTTCTTGAATGACCAGTGATGTTGAGCATCACTTCATGTATTTATTTGCCATTTGTATTTCTTCATCTGAGAAGTGTGTGTCCATCTCAGATGCCCATTTTTGGATTTAGGTCTTTGAATTTGGGGTCCTGATGTTTTTCAATTCATTATATGTTCTAGATATAAGTCCTTTATCTGAGGGACAGTGGGCTAAAATTCTTTCCCATTCTGTGGACTTTCTTTTCACTTTATTGGTGATTTCTTTTGAAGTGCAAAAGCTTTAATAAGATGAGATCCCAGTTGTTGATTCTTTGAAGTTACTTCTCATGCAGTTTGCATTTTGTTCATAAACTCTTTGCCTACACCTATGTCTTCAACATTTTTACCTATCTTGTCTTCCAGTAAATTTAGTGTTTCTATTTTAATATTTAGATTTTTGATCTGGGTCTCTTCTGACTGCATCTGAATTTTAGGATTGTATTCTCCAGATCTGTGTGGAATGCTGTTGGTGTTTTCACTGTATTGCATTAGATCTGTATATTGGTTTCGGAAATATGGTTATTTTGACTATATTGATTCTGCCTGACCAGGAACAGGATATACCTTTCCATTTTCTGATGTCCTCTTCAATCTTTATCAGAGTACTGTGGTTTTAACTGTAGAGGTCTTTTACTTTCTTAGTTAGGTTAATTCCTAAGTATTTAATTGTCTTTGATGTTATTGTGAACGGTATTGTTTTTTTTTTTACTTTATCAGTGAGTTCATTATTGGAGTTCTTCATATATTGTATATATATAAAGAAAAGATTTTCTTCCATTGTAGGCTGTCTGTTCAGCTCTTATTTCCTTTGCTATGCAGATTTGTAATGTTAATTGTTTTTGGTATTCTATTCAAGAAATCATTACCTGTACCAATATCTTGATGTACTTCTCTATATTTCCTATAGTAGTTTTGAAATTTCAACAGAAATGAGTCACTTAAAATGTCCACAAGTAATTTTTATTCCCTTTCTCCACTTTGCTATTGAATGAGGTGAACTCTGAGACTCCAAAAGTGGATGGAGCTATGAAATGGAAGAAACCAGGATCCTTGAATGATTCTGGAGTACAACACCCCCTGTCTGACCCACACTGGAATTAAATTGAGTGTATTAAATTAAATTAAGTGTATTAGCTCTCTCATTCCTAAGAAACAATATACAACATTCACCACTTAATGGATAGGAGATTTAATTGGCTCATGTTTTAAGGTGATTCAGTCCGCAGTCATCAGGTTCCAAGGCAAAAACACGGTCAAAGGATGTGTTGTAGCAAAGTTGTTCAGTTCATGACAACCAGGAAGTTAAACAAGTAAACAGTAACAAGGGTGAAGGGTTGAGAGAGCAGATATAAACACCCAAGCCATACCTGCATGACCAGCCAGACACACCCGGAAGTATTCATTATTCATCCCCCAGGCAGATCTCAAAGACAATCAAGTTAACACTCCATCTTAACTGCCACATCCTACTACTTTATCAACTTGATACCCAAACATATCTCCTTAAACCATATTTAATTTTCAAATAAACACAAGATCATAACTCTGCCTAACACAATAGAACTATTCTACATACAACCAAAGCACAACAATCCCTTCCCAAAAGTCTCAGTAGTTCCAAAATTTTTCAGAAGTCTTCAGCAACTCAAGGCAAACTCTCACCTGTGAACCTCTGTAAAAATAAAAGACAATATACATAATACCAAAGTACAATGGCACAGGGTAAATATTCATATTCCAAATAAGAGAAGAAAGGAGACAGAAAAGAATTTGACCAAAGCAAGACTGAAATGCAATAGGCAAACATTAAATCCTGTGGCTTCTAGTCCAGAATCTGGAGCACACAGTGAATTCCAAAATGTTGAACATCCCCAGCCCTATGACCTTGCTGGTTGTAGCCCGTGTGACCCCTGTCTTAGCCTGGTTTCACTCACAGCCTGCAGCTTTCCTTAGCAGATGTTTCATGTTTCTGGCATCTATGACTTCCTGGAGATTCCACCCTGCTTCATTCCCACAGCTTCACATGCTGCCCTCTCAGAATCTCTTTGCCTAGCCTCCAAGGCTTTCCTTTGAAATCTATTTGGGAGCCTCCATAAATCTTGCTTTCTGCATGTCAGTAAAACCAGCAACACATGGGTGACACCAGGGTCTTCTGTCAGTGGGAGCAGCAGCCAGGCCCCCTTGGGCCATGGTTACAGCAACCTCTGAGTACCTGAATGGTTGAGCACAGTGAAATGAATCTCATGGAACCAATCCCCTAGGAATCCCTTCTCCAGCAAGGGTCCCAGAAACTCTCTTCTCAAATGAATGTTTTAAGTTTTTTTTACCCTGGAGCCTGCCATTGGTGGGGTCCTACTTATTTCTGAGATGCCATCAAGGTATTTTTCTTCTTGTCCTGTACAAAGTACTTGATTTTTAAAATGGCACTAATCTCTTCAGCAGCCAAAGTTTTGGCCCTAACTTTATACATGACTCTTTCTGTACCAATATTTTAAGTTTTTCAATTTTTTCTACTCTGCATTTGGCCTCCAGTTCTCAGTATAAACTTGGCTAAAAGGAGCCATCAACAGCCTGAACATTGGGCTATTTTGAAAACTTTTATCCACCTGATCAATCAGTCCACTACCCTTAATCTCAGTCTCTCATAAAGTCTCAGGCCATGAGCAAAATATAGACAAATTTTCTACTAGCGTATAATACACAAGGCCTCTAGACCAACTGCCGATAGAGTCCATATTTCCAGCTGAAAACTTCTCAGACTGGCCTTTACTGTCCACATCCTTATGAGCCACTTTATCCTTTGAACCTCTGATTGGAAACACTCATCAAGCTCTGTTTATGATATGCTAGGGCTTCTCTATCCAGAATCGCTAAAGTTTTCCAAACTCCTCCTACAAACCAGTTCCACAGGCCTTTAAATCACATGGTCAGGTATAGTCACAGCAACAACTGCACTCTTGGTACCAACTTTCTGTGTCATTGTGTTTCCCCAAAAGTAAGATCGAGCTAGAAAATAATCAGCCTTGAAAACTAGAAATCAAAAATACCACCCCTAGTTAGCCTATCATTGCCTTATCTGCCTTACAGCATAGCCAAAGAGCAAGAGAGGGTGATAGTCCTACAATATAACCCTCTCTGCTGTTCCCCAAATGATCAGTAAAGCAGTTACTCTCTCAATGTTGAGTCCAAGTGTCACTGGGAAGGGATAGAGGTGACTACAGCCAAGAAAGCACTGAGTGAGAGGGAAGTGTTGAAGGCAAGTGATTGAGATAGGGACCCAACATGGAAGTGACTATGATACAGACTTCTTCCCCCAAAATGTACCCACGGAAGAGTAATTCTAATGAGGGATGCTGAATTCATGAGTCCATGAAGAAAGTAAAGTAGGTTACATGAAGAAGGATCAAGGAATTTCCTACCTAGCTAGGAATCCTCTCCTCCATGCAAGATCACACAGATAACTAAATAGGAGTGTTTGTCAGCACACCACATGGGGTTGTACATAAAGACATAGTGATATGTACAATAGACTTCTGAGACAGAGGTCATGGTTGGTCAAGGGTCAGTAAGCTCTACAAGGCTAGCAACCAAAAATATGTACAATGCATGAAAGATTATACCTGGGCCAATTCTGGGTTGTCCTTGAGAACAGTTCATGACTCTGTGTGGGGAAGGAGGAAGACTGAAGCTCTTCTTGTGTCTGTTTGTCTTGTTACAAGGAGCTGGGGGTACTATCTTGGCTAAAATTAAATCCACTGTGCAGGCTAGGAATGAACCACACTAAGGTGCTAATGCAGCTGGGGCAGTGAGCTGCTGGTCAACTATCTGCCTCCCCTCTGACTCATTGGCTACTATACCCTCCAGGTGACCATTGGCATTCTCCCTGGATGTCACAGCTCTCTCCCTTGGCACTTCTCCAGCTCAAGAGGAAAATTCCTATGATAATGAGTTGAACAAGATCACAATACATAAGTAAATAGAATCACTGAATTCAGTATTTTTCCTGCCCATTTAGGACATCCTACGTACGTATCCCTGGTTTCCTGCATGCCTGTCAGCTCAGCCATGGGCCTGAGTGCTCCACCACAGGATCTGACACTTAGTGTGCCACAAATTTCTCCTTTTCTCCTTACAACCATTTCTATTTTCATCCCTGTTGCTTTTGTCATTGATACACCCAAATCTTCCTAGGATCAGGCCTACCTCCTTGCTGCATGGAGACTTGAATGTATCTTGGTCAGTTCTGTTCCCCACTCCCAGCCAAGATGTCAGTATATCTTAACCTTGAAGAAAGCCAGATGCTTTTAGAATGGCAATGATACTCACGTGATGCCTAATGCAATAACAAGTCTCAGGCAGTTTAGGAAACAGCTCTGTGAAGGACACACACTGTTGGTAGTTAAATAAAGTGAGCTGGAAGGCTCAGTTTAAACACAGGACCACATTTACAATCAAGAATCCATTTTGCTTGTTAGCATCTCATCACCAGTTCCTTTATTTCTCCCTCATTTGTCTTACAGGGGTGTTCTCCCTGAGGAAAGCAGCAGAGGCCATCTCCCCAGACCAGAGCCACTGGACCCTCAACTTATAAAGGTGCTGTGAAGCAGTGGGAGCTTTAGCTCCACTGGCTGCTCCGGGAGCTCCTCAGGTTGGCTTTAGTGTAGTCTCGTGGTCCAAGTTCTCATTCTCATTACGTTTGTAGAAGACTCATGTTGTGTAAACTCTTCAGGCCTCACTTTCCTAATCTGCAAATGGAGTCAGCCAGTCTTATGTAGTAAGATTTTCATAAAGATAAATGAAGATAGTATGTGCCAGTGTTTGACCCAGTGCCTGATACTACCCATTATAAACAAACACTGAGATGTAGTAGATGTTATAATGATGGCAGTGAGAGTTACCCCAGGGTTTATTAGGCTCAAGAGCAATTGATTCTACCTGTCTCAGAAGATGTTAACCAACTGACCAACTGGAGTGTCACTCCTCTCCTGAAGCTCACACCTCTGTGTAGCTCACCTTCTGGACTCCTGGACACCCTCTCCCTCTGTTGTGGAGCCTCTTGTTACCTAGATTGTGCTCTTCTTGTCTACCACAGGCCATCTTCCTGTTTTATTTAACCACTCATGGAGCTTGATCTCAGTAACTTGTTCTGAAGCAACTGAAGTTCCACCAACTTGGACATTATTCTCTCAACTGTTTCCAAAGTCTAAAACCCCAGAATCCTACACACAATCTTTTGTTCTCCCTCTTTCTAAACATGGGTACTCTTTGCCGTCCAAGATCTTTCACCACTTGATGACTTGATTTTCTCACTCCCAACCCAAGTTGCACATACTTCTCCCTCTGGCCAAGAACATTGGCTTCTACAGTGAGTGAACTAGACATGCAACTAGTGCCCATGCATCCACTGCAACTGACAGTTGCACAGCCTGTCATGGAGTCAGTGCTGTGATTCTCAATCTATTTGTCAAAGTATCATCCTTTTGTTACACTTTCCTGTCAAAACTTCATGTTTGGATCAGCCCCACCGTCTACCCCTGCTGAGGTTGTGGTGTCACAGACTGGTGCCTCCATGTGGTGCTACCCCCAGCCAAAGGGGATCCATTTCCTCATTTCCCATTTATTTCTCAGCCTTCTGGAATCTGCCTTTTATTACTACATTGCTAGAATTGCTTTTAGTAGCATTCTCAACTGTCTCCAACAGTTTAAACCCAAAGGGGGACTTTTGCATTCCAGTTCCTGCTTATCCTCTCAGCTGTAGTAACACATAGCTGGCTTACCTATTATTTGCATGATTCACTGCTCTTGCTGATATTCTGGTCCCTTCCTTGGTTCTTTTCCAGTACCTCTTCTTTAAATATGGTAGTTTGATGTCAAAGACTCTTTTCTTACACTTCTCATTATGTAGGCTTGTCTTTGACAAGCCAGTGCTTCCTTTTAGTCTTACCTCTGGGATAGAGTGCCAAATCACGCCTCCTGATCTTTCTCCTGATGCCTCACTCACGTATTCAACTTCTGACTTGACATCTTGAACAATCTATGGGCACTTGCAACTCAACTTATCCCCATCAAACCCATCCTCTCCCTCTTCCCTGACTACCACCTCTTCCTCTTCCTCTTCTCTCTGTTGGTCAGTGACATCATCATTTCCCCAGTCACCTAGACTGGGTTTAGTATGAGTCATGGGTTCTCCCATGCACCCAACAATTTGAGAGTTCATCCTTGCTCCTCAAATCCTGTGCTTCCTCTCCATCCTAGCATAAGCACATATCTAACAATAACAACAGCTTCCTACAGTCTCTCTGCCTTTAGGTTTATTCCTGTCAACTCACCTTTCACATTGCTGCTAAAATTATTACTTCCAATGTGCAAATGTTGACAAGTCCATTCCCTAACTTAAAACCCTCCTGTGATATCCAGTGCCAATAAGACAAAGTCTAAGCTCCTACCCTAGTATTGCTCATCAGGCCCCACACCATCTCAATACTCTGGAAGCTGAACATCCCGTATCCTTCTCCATCTAGAATACTCTTTTGTCCTGGACCAGTGAGTGCATTTACTTATTCTCACTAATGTGCTGCAACATTCCTCCAGGAAGCCATCTCTCTAGCATCTATCTGCTTCAAATCCCCCTCCTCCCTTTTCACTGTCTCTAAAACTGCGTATGTCTCTGCTGAGTGCAACTGAAAGAGGTACTGTATTGCTCTAAACTGGGCTTTTGTCTTCCTTTTCTGTCACCTGTCATCTGAAACTCCTTCTTATGCTTGGGGTGTCCCCTACTTCAGATGGAAAATGCCAGATATTCCAGTCTTTAGCTAAAGTGAGAACTCTTGGTGCTTTCCTCCAAACCAATACTATGTATCAGGATCGACCTAGGACTTTGCAACACAGAGAGATGGGAGCCTGGGACTTCTTTCTGGTGGGGTCACCACAACAGTGGTGGCTGTTCCAGTGGCCATAACTGGGTCACATATTGCCCGTGCCAGAGGTATAAGCTTTGGCTGTTCACAGTGGTGGCTTCATAGAATCAGACCTGTTTAGATGTCCAACCTCTACTCCAGTTCTGTGCCTGATTCTGCAAGACCTCCAATATAATTTTCATTTTCTGTTTAATTGATCCCATAATAACTCTACACATTCATGGGAAAATAGCCTCTTTTTTAGTTGCCATGCCCCTTTATTGAGATATAATTTAGCTACTATAAAATTTATGCATTATGACACGATTCAAGGAGTTTCGATAAATTTGTAGTGTGATGTGACTGCCACCACAATACTGTTTTAGAACTCTGCTGGCCCAAAAAGTTTGTTCTTGTCCATTTGCTGTTGATCCCCATTCACCTCTTTAGTCCCAAGCAATGATATCTGCTTCTCAAGTCTCTAACTTCTCTACAAAATTCATATTAAGGAATTAAGCATTGTGTGGTCTTTTCTTCTGTCCTTTCCCACAGTGTTTCATCATTTTTACCTTTAGATGCGGGCTTCTCATTGCATGTACCGAAGTGTTCTTTTTGTTGCTCAGTATAATTCCTCTATGTAGATCTACCACATTTGGTGTGTCCATTTCCCAGCCAATACTCTTTTGATAAATCCCTTTCCTGTGTAACTTAGCCAATTAGTGTGTATTCTGTTGCCACCAAAAGCCCTGACTACATCCCTCCCCACTTAGAATAGGAGCTCCTCAGTGGCAGGGGTGTCTTCATGGCCTTTGATTTGCAGTCCCAGGCATGAATTCCAGCCAGGGATGGAACTGTGAATGTTCAGTTATTGTGGCATTGTTTTCTACGCTGCCAATAATATCTGAGCTGAACACCAGGAGACATGATATACATCAGTATTTTTATTCTATTGCTTCCAAAGATGAAACAACTGGGGCAGATAATAATTTTCTGTCTCTTGCATGCATGGATGCTCCACTGCGCAAGGAAATGTCAATCACCATTACCTCCACTCACCCACCCTGCTTCTTCTGCTGGGCTGAATGTTCTCTTGCTGCATGACCTGACTCATCAGAAGCTTACAGGTGATCTCCAATCTTGGCTATGTTGTCTTCCTGCTCCTCCTCTTATCTGGGATAGGAAAGTTGAGACACCCTTCCTTGGGGGGTGGTGAACATGTCTTCTGTAATATGTATGCTCCTCACGTACCTGAACTTTCCAGGCTGTGCCCTGTTTATACATTCATGAGGAAGCACTCGAGAGAATGTCATTTTATCAAATGGAGCTGAACAGTGGCTCCACTTCAGGAGGGATTATAGCCTGTTTTTCTTTATTTGTAAATGTGCTGGCCTTAAAAATGCTTTATTTTGTCAGAGACAGGTGATTAAACACCTTTGAAAGTCTGTCAGTGCAAACCACCAGATCATTAATATGGTGAAGGAAGAATAACTGAGGAAATGTGACTTAGATCATTGTTGTTCCTTTCCTTGTTTGAAACAAATAACATTTACATTTTTGGACAGAATGTTTTGAAAAATCATACTAATGAGTCAGTGTTTTCCAGAGTGACATCAATGGTGTCATTTTGGCGTGCATCTATTTAAAACCTCAAAGTGGATATTTTAGTCTTAAGCAGCAGTTGTCCTGAAGAGGAAAAGCTTCTAAATTTCCTGAGGCTCCAGAAGCCTTTGATCTTTCTCTTCTCTCCCCTTTCCCCTCTCCTCTGCTGTCCCCTCTCCCCTTCTTTCCCTTCCTCTCCCCTCCTCTCCCCTCCCCTCTTCTTTTCTCCCCCCCCCTTCTTATTTCCTCACCACCCATTGTAGTCTTTCTATTACTATACAGTTTTGAAATAACCTTTGCATCTTGTTGATAACTTGACCTGGATGTTGAGATCAAAGGGTGTTATCTCTTGATAGAGTTTGGAGAGCTGTGCTGGTGCTTGATTTAAAGAAGGGTCAATTAGTGATTTTTTGAACAAAAACAATTCAAGAGAAAGAAACCTCTCTTTTAAAAGTATGGAATTTATCTGACTATGTTAAAGTGTTTGTGAAGTAGAATATGTTTATACTACATTAATAATTAAAAATACCTCATTTGTCCTTCTCTTCCAGTTTAGTATTATGGTTTTAATAAAGAACTTTATTTTCAGTGTAAGTTATCTTGAGATCTACTCCTGTTTGTCAAAAATAGTTCCCTATGGATTTTATCATATATTGTATCCTCTTCAATTAAAAAGACCAGTAAATGTGCATCATGGCAACTACTATTCAACACTTGGCACTTTATAAAGCTCATCATCTTGATTATTTCACTTGATCCTTACAATAACCCTGTGCAGACAACAGCATACTATTTTGCAAATGAGAAAACAGTTTCTGGCATTTTTGGAGGACTGGTCTAAGATAGTATAGAATTTATGGATAGTTTGTTTCAATACATAATCATGTTATACTTTGTGCTCAGAGTTAAGGAACCACATTAAATGCAGCTTTTGTCTTCATTTTTGTTGTTGTTGCTGTTTTAAACAGAAGGAAAATAAGAAATTAAAATAAAACAGAACTTCACAACAGGCCAATTGGAGAGTAACAATAACCAGCACATTGCATGTTTTTATATTCACAGCAGTTGTTTAGAGTATAATATACAGACATGAAACATTGTCCAGAGAATTATTAGCACAAAAATTTCCCCTCAATGAATTGAGAAACCAGCTATATGATTATCTTTTTTGTTATGACTGCTATATTATTTTCAGAAAACCATTTCACATTAAAAATGAAATCTGAAAATGAAAACTACTTTTCACTCAAAATTATTTTTCTTTAACTATCAACTAATTTTTTATATACATAGATTTTCTTTCAGTTTGTCACACAAGTGCAACAATACAATCATTATATATGTGTGACTTATTCAGTTAACTGAGAAGTATATTTTCAAGGCACATCCATTTAAGAGTGAAGATGTCTAGTTTATCATTCTTCATAGCTGAGTAGCATTCCATTATATAGAAATACCACATCTTTTTTGTCCATTCCTCAGTCAACATCTGTCTTCACATTGAAAGTCTAGTAATTGTGGATTCAGGAATTTAACCCAAGTCTTATAGTTGTAAATCTTTGCACTGTCTCAGATCTATGGTTGGGCCAGTCTTAGATAAAATGATAAGATCAGAGAAATCTGTTTCCACTGAAGTCTCAGCCCTTAAACTATTCTTTAATATTTTATTTTTCTCATACACCAAGCATTCTCACGCTTTCCAAGGTTCTCCCTTAGATTTCTCATCCAAATTCACCTCCCTCCTCTCTTTATTTGAACAAGGCCTGACTAGGTCTCATAACTACCATACATGGTTTGAAAGTACCAAACTCTGGAGTTGTTTTGAAATTTTTTTATCACAACTTACAGGAACAGCTCATAGGACTTCGGTTAGAAAATTTTTAAAAGATACTCCTCCACAGAGTCACTGCCCTGAAGCAAAGTATGACATTCTCAGCCCACCCCCATACTTTTAGCCAAGAACTTTCTGCAGGGTACAACCTACAGCAATACAGGGCTGTCTGAATAGTAGGACAGCCACTTAGCACTGTTCTGGGGGCAGCTGGTGGTGGTACTTCAGTGAAAGTGTTGGTGGTGGTACTTCAGTGAAAGTGTTGGTGGTCACTGTCCGTGGTCCTGAAAAATTGTAGCATGAAAGATTATTACCTCTTCTATAACTAGGTCCCCGGTGATTTTTTGACAAACACTTTCACTGTCATAGGTTTTCTTTATTTTATTTTTTCATCTAGAGAAAAAAAGTGCCCCTTTTTACACACACTATTGCAACACAACTAGCACCCATGATTCAGGCATTAAAATTTAAGAAAATTATTGTAGCCATTGTTGACTTCCTATTATCTTGTTTTGAAGCCCTGTATCACTTTCAATGTTTTGGTTTGATTAGTTTTATTCTGCTCTGTTTTGTTTGATTTTATTATGTCTGATGGTAGGAGCAGCTATTTTGAAGACAAGAGGCATTATGGTAGCCATTGTTGATTTCCTATTATCTTGTTTTGAAGTCCTGTATCACTCCCACTGTTTTGTTTTGATTGGCTTTATTATGTTTTATTTTGTTTGGCTTTATTCTTTTTGATATAAAAATATTAAGAAAAAGAGTGGATTTAGGCAGTCTGGGTTTGAATCCCTAACCCACCATTTGCTGATGAGACTTTGGGGGTACTATTTAGCCTCTATGGACTTCAGTTTCTATACCTTTCACATGAAAATAAGAATAACAAATAGTTCATAGGATTGCTTTGGGGACAAAATGAGATAATACATACAAAGTCCTTTGAGAGTGTGCTATTTGTAGGGAAAAAATTGCAGTAGTTTCCAGAAGTAGAAAAATATTAAAGGTGATCATTAATGTAATTTTATGGGTCAGATCATATTTATCACAAAGGATTTCATGAAACCCTATCTGTAATGGTCAGTATTGAGTTAGAAAAGCAGAAAACATACTTGTTATTTTAACAGAGAATATATTATATGAATTTATGAAACAGATGTTAAATGAAAGACAAAGCTAAAAAAAAAAAACCCATGAAAGTATCTTTGAGACAGTAATAGCAGGAAGTAGCTACAAACCCTAGAGTTGGATCAACAAAGAGAAGAAGTTGGTGTCTTGACCACCTTGATGGTTACAAAAGGAACACATCCCTGCCCACAGTATATCAATGGGTAAGGAGTAATTAATGAGTAGAAGTAGCTTGGTAAATTATCAGTCTATTCTATCAAGAAAGAAGGGCCTCTTATGTGGCTCAATAAATGATCTCCTCTGTTCTGTGCAATATATCTTGAAATATCCTTATTTTACATTTAAAAACTAAGAAAAATTTTTCAAAATTGGAAAAATCAAAGGATGCTGCATGTCCTTTAATGTCATGTTGGACCAGTGTCTAAAAGACATTCCCAAAGAGAATTCTTAACCCTCTGGACAATGTAACTTCACTTAATTTAACTATTTACTATTTATTATTAAATAGGGCTTGGATTGTACAATTTTTTTACCTTAGATTGAGAAGGAGTAATAAGTGACAAACAATAGAATTGCAAATTATTTCTATCCAGTAGAAAAATAGCATGAAATATTATAAATTTTTTTGCCCTACATGGCATTCATTGGTTTTATATCTTATTTAACAAGGTTTTTTACAACATTCCTTTTTTGACAGACTTAATATCTGTTCCTACATATCATGCATAAATATTTTGTTTTGAATGTTCTTTGAACAGTTCTACCATTCTGCAAGTTCCTTCCTTAGTGAGTTAAATAAGTCATTTATATTTGTTCACTGTACACTTACATGAGAATTATATTTTTAAAACCACATTTTTAGAAAAATTGGAATCAGAAAAGATACTTTGCTTAGCTGAGGTCACACAGAAAGTAATGGGATCAGATTCCAACTCAAGTTTTGCTGACCTCAAAGTCCACATTATGATCTCTTGGTATCTTTATTCCAAAGAAATCTGTTTCATAGGGAAATTGCATAAGGAATTGCTGCCAAGTTCCTGCTAAAGTTTGACAAAATGTAAAATCAGCTGGGGCAATAAACCAGGCTAAAATATGCAGAGTAGATTTATAAACTGAGACAGATCAGAAAAGGTCAAGGGCTTATGGAAAGCAGGGAAAATCATGAAAATGGTAATGAGTGTCTGAGAAGGATGGCAGCAGTGTTAACAAAGATGAATTCTAAGATAAACAGGCTCCAACTGTTTGAGACACAGTCTTATGGCCAGTGGCTAGGGCTAAGTCTAGGTAAACCCTTCCCAAGCCTCCTTCCTCAGCTCTCAGCCATGGGCTTCCAATCCTAGTTACACTCCCAGGAGATGCTAAGCTGACCAACTAGGTTCTCTTGACAAATTCTGAAGGCACTTCCCACAGAGTCCAGAGGAAATGTACTATTTTGGAACAAAGAGAAACAGCAACAGCTATACAGGAAGCTAAAGCAAACTTGTAGGTTGCACTTAAAATTTTTAGTGCCTAAAATTTAGCCTTCAGTCAACTTTACAAATATATGTAGACCTCCAGGTCAAAAGCACCATGGGGAGTTAGGGGGAAAAAAGACCCTTGAAAGGAATCTTTGATCAATCTACCCACTCATTTGTTCAGTCAACATTTTTACTGAGCTCTTTCAGTGCCCCAGGATCTGTTTCAGCCCTGGAAAAGCATCAGGAACAGGAGTGAGGAGATTTTGATCCTTGTGGGGCTCAGAACTAATGGGAGAAATGGATAATAAAATGATCTGCATATACATTCATGCATCATTTAAGGATGTTCTTGGCAATGATGGATCACATGTATGATGATTGTTTAATAAAACTATATTGGAGCTGAAAGATTTTTACTGATTAGTGATTTCATAATGTCATGACACAAGATATTACTCAGGTGTTTGTGGTGTCGCTGGTTTAAACAAACCTGTTGCTTCCAATTACATAAAAGTACATAATACATACAATTTTGCACAATATATAATATTCCTAATGATAATCTACTATGTGGTTGGCTTATGTGGTTAGTATAGTACTTGCTATACTATTCTTTTTATTTATTATTTAAAATGTACATGTTATACTTACCAAAAAAGTAGTTTAAACCAGGCATGGTCCCAGCCACAGGAGCAGACTATGGTGGTTGGAAAGCCTTAGAAGCCTGGGGAAGAGCATGATACAGACCTGAGTTCAGTGCACAATATAGGACCAAAGCTCAGAAATATGGAAGAAGAGTCCAGCGGCCAGAGCTCGAGCCTTGGGCTCAGCTGGTGCCATAGTAAGTTTGGTCACGGCGAATCCCCAAGCTCCCTTGCTATGCCAAGGACTCAGTGTTGAGTGCATCACAAGGGTTCCCACCCTCTTGAAGTCCACAGTTTAGTAAGGTCAAAAGATATCACAGAAATAATCACCCAAGATAATAATTACAGCCAGAAGTGAGGGATGTGACTGTGTGTAAGAAGGCAACCTCCTCTGCAATTGGGAAGTTTTCCTCACTTTATTAGTATTCTATATCTGCTCTGCCAAATTACCACAAATTTAGGAGTTTAAAACAAAACAAATTTATTCTCTTATAGTCCTGGAGGTCAGGAATCCAAAATGAATTTCACTGAGCTAAAATTGAGGTGTGGGCTGCACTCCCACTGGAGCTCCACGGGAGAGTCTGTTTATCACTTTTTCCAACAGTGACAGGCCACCTGTGTTCCTTGGCTCATGGCCTCTTTCCATCTTCAAAGCTGGCAATCCCACTATTGGGACCTCTGCTTCCATTGTCACATCTCCTCTGACTTTGACTATCCTAGCCCCATCTTGAAAAAGTCTGTGTGATAACATTGATCCCATCCAGGTAACCCAAGATCATCTCCTTGACCCAAGATCTTTACTTTAACCACATCTGCAGAGTTTCTTTTGTCATGCTGGATAGCACATTCACAGATTCAATCCTGGTTGTGGATATCTTTGGGGGCCATTCTTTTGTCTATCATACCGAGGATGAAATACTGTTGCATAAATGGAAAGACAGAGAAAGATAACTGAATGGACAGAAAGAGGGTGAGAGAACATCTCAGAAGAGGAAATGATGTGAACAAAGGTCCTGAGGCAGGAAGGATAGTGGGATGAAGAACTTTAAAGAAGGCTGATGTGGTAGAGCCCAGAGAACATGGAGGAGAAGTGGAAGGAGGGGGATAAGAGTGAGTTGGAGAGAAGGAAAGGTAGAAATTTCATGGTCTTGGCCCTGCCTTTGAGATCAGACATGGCTTTTGGACACATGGAGTCAAGCGTGCACACAGGGAGTCTGTTAGATGCACAATAGACTGGTTTCTTACATGCTTTGCGTTCTATGACTATTTTAAGGAAGAGCAGAATGACGCTGGTATCCCTCCTCTCAAATAAGAACATCTCTTGAAGATTTTCTCTCTGTTTCCTCTCCAAAAGAAACACCATCTTTTGACAATGTTCTGTAATAAAACCCCCAAACACACTCACTTACAACAATCCTTTTATCACAGAAGCAAATCCCATGGGTGCCAAGAAATATGGACATGTATATTGACAGGAACCCTTCAAATCATACATCAGCACTTTCTCTTGTCTCCTAACTCTCCCAGCTGGACTACTGAATATCCTTCTTTTTAGTCACTTTTTTATTTAATCCACCATCTATGATTCTAGGTGGTTGTCTGGTCCCATCAAAACACACTGGTTGAGAGCCAGAAAATAGTTTTTTACTGAAGTCTGAATATTACTGTTGGAGAAAGGGGCAATGGACACTGAAAGTACAAAAATAGATATACACTGCAGTCCACCCATTGGAGGCTCTTTTCTTTTACATATTTCCTTCCACAAGCCCAGTTTCAAAATATTCTGGCAGCATAATGAAACTAATTCATGTGTAACACTAAACTCAGGCATCTCCTTCTGAAAGAGAGACATCCCAAAGTCTCATCTACCTACTGTATTCACCAGAAGTTTAGGTTTTATTATGGTCTGCATTCCTCTTTATCACATTGAATGTTGCTCTTCATGTTTTGTAGCCTTTGGAAAAAGAGTGCTTAACCATTCATCAACATACCCCTATGTACTGGTGGAGGGAAAAATGGATCATTGTTATTAAAAGCATCAACTTGAAAAAAAAAGAGATCAACAATGGTAGTTATTTATCCATGGCATATACCATCACTGTTGGAGAGGGATAACAAGGTTCCTTGAATTTAGTAGCAGGATAAAGTCTTAAATTCATCAATCCAACTTTTTTTCTTCTTGGTTACCTCCACTGAGTTTATTGTTTTCACACAATAACATATCTGGAGCCAAGCAGTCACCTGCTTGAATTAGTAATGTAAGGAAATCAAGAGGCTGTAAGCTGCATTCTATTGGCCTTCTCCAATAGCTAGAATACTGTAGCTCCAGCCATCATGTCTGTACCTGAGGGAGTAATAAGGCAGGAGGATATGCTCAATGTATATGTTCCTTTTTTTTTTCTTGTATGAACTCAAAAGCTTTTCCAGAAGCCTTCAGAAAACTTTCATTTATATCTCAAGGGGCAGAATAGTGTCACCTACCCACCTCCACCTGGAAAGAAGGCTGAGAAAGCTAGTGTTTTGCCTATTGTTCCCCAAAATGAATTGAGACTTTATTAGTACTCAGAACCTAAAAATTCCCTTTGGGATAGATAATGAGGACAAGAAGGTGTCTCAGTTTTCCAAAGGACAGGTAGGGATCAATTACCTACAAAATGGGAATGAATGCCAGTTAGGGAAAAACAATAGATTGCTATACTTTTCCAAAGAGGCAACTTCTGATCGTAGGGGGAAAATTTGTCTCTGGACTTAAATACAATAATACAATCTCATAAGAATTTGGAGGGAATACAGTCAGTTTTTAAAAATATCTTCCCAAGAAAACAGACCATGATGACTCGTGATTTCATCAGCAATTTCAGAAACAATGAAAAGGAGGCTTAGAGCATGCTGATACGTTCCTTATCATCTCTCACATAAGGTAGCCTTTATAATGGGGGCACTGAGAAATTGGGGCCCACTCAACAGCCTGCTCTTCCTTCCTCCAGCCTTGGAGAGTGCTGGAATTCTCTTTTTAATTTATATAACCACTGATAGTAAATGACCCAGAATCTATGATGTCTCCCATTCCTATCTTTGCCTCATAGTTAATATCTCTAGGTCTAGAGCTAAGAAAGCTTATGAGAGATTTTTAAAACAAAATCACTTCTTAGGAACAAAATATCATTATTTCTAGGTAGGAATAGTTGACTGACCCAACCAATGTAAACCCAAAGGTCCACTTAAAGCCCTTGCCAGGTGGTCCTGGGGTGGGGAGAGGTGATCCTGGGGCAAGGTGGGGTCTAGCAAAGTGGGGGACAGTACAAAATGAACTGCAGTTTAGGGCAGAAGAGCATTCCCAGGAGTAGAAAGGAAATGCTGTTACAGGCATGTCCCAGGGGAAAGGAGCTAATAGAATAAGCATCTTCACTAGAAACTAAATTAATGTGAAGCTATTGCTAGTCTAGGCTTATCTCTGCTCATTTCTCACCATTCCCACCCCCAGCTAATAATAGTAGAAATTATTAGGAGCATGTCTGCTATGCAAAACAGAATGAACTTGCTGAGTAAGGGTGACCCAGTCTGAAAAAGAGTACATGTATGTCTTTGGGCTCAACTAAAAAAAGAATGCATCAAACCGAAGAGCATCACTCAAGCAGTTTCTAGAGCCCAGGGCCCTTTAAATTTATCACCCCACAGGGAGGAATGGAAATCCTTTTTAGGATTCATACTCAGGATTTTAATCTGTTTTCTATTTTTAACCTTTGGAAGAGAAGATGAGACCCTGCAAACTAAAAGGAGCCATTATCTTTGCTAAAGTAATTTCAGCTCAGGGAGAGAGAGTCCAATTTAGATTTTTAGGGCTTTTTAAAATTCCTTGCAAATTAGAGCAGGTTATAATAAGAAGAGTTGGGAAGCTGGGGAAATAGATCCTGTGGGTACCTGAAAATAGGGCCAGATATGTCATTGTGCAAATCACATTTCACTACTTTCCCCTACCACTCCTCTCTACTACCCCAGCCTGGACTAATTAATGCATCTCCTCCTAATCACTCCTCTCTTTAATTCACATCCAACAATTCTCTTTGTACTTTTTTCTATGTTCTCATCACCCCCATTACTGTGCTTAAAACCTGCAGTGAATTCCATGCTGTCTTCAGAAATGAATGCAAACTCAAAAGCAATAAAACACTCACCTCTCAACCCACCTTCTGGCCCCAGTCTGCCTTTGAAAGTCATTTCTTGTCTTTACAGAAAGTGACCATTGTCTAGAACAGCACCTATTATTACATTCAGGTGTAGTTGTCCAGCATATGTTAACCAGCCATGCCAGTTGTTATGTCCTACATGTAATATTTCTCCGTATTTTGTACAGTCAAGCCATTCCCTGTGCCAGGAACAGTCTTCCCTATTCCATCTATGTGAGGAATGGGTTTGTATTGCTGAATCTCCTACTCAGATATCATCCTCTTTGCCACGACTGTCTGACAGCCCTGCCATCTGTCCATGCACTCCAGGCAGAATCATTCTGGGTTACCATCCTGGGTTCTTAATTCCTCTGATGCAGCAGACTCTGCATTGTGTGTCGCTATCTGGTGTGCTATAAAAGATAATTGGGTTCCCAAGAAAATTTACTTTATCAGAATTGAATTATAAAACCAATCGATTCAGTGAGAGATAAAAGGGGTTGAGGTGAGGGCATTTAAGACTCACAATAACAGAGTTAGCTTTCCTGCAGGAATTTCAATAATAAGGGCACTTTGTAGCTATCAATGTATTTCATTGCAAGCTAAAATATCAAGCTATTTGATCAAGAAAAACAAGTATCTCATTTACCTCACAAGCCACACACCCGGGAGCCTCCCAAACCCTAATCACATACAGCCTTGACCTTCCAACTTTGCTAGCATCACAATTCCTAACACACAGTGACAAAAGGACACAAGCATGGAAAAGTATACAAAGGAAGCATCACTCACAGTACTGTAGGTCCTGGCACTTTGTCCCAGTAACTGTCCACCTGCTTGTTGGCAGCGAATCCCTATGGACAAACCTGTTGTGAACAGTGGCAATCAGAATAATGCAAATTGTGTTTGTTAATCCATTGGTCCATCTCCAATTTAATTAAGAAAACTGTCTCTGTAGGAGAAAGACCTCTGTATAGTAATAGATTACCTTCCTTCTACATGGAAGTACACAAAAGTCAGAGATAGTGTCTTCTTCAACTCTGTTACTCCAAGATTATTGAATTGATGACACATGTCCTGCATTATCCAGACAATTAACTTTAGTCTTAAATTTGACTAAAGCTTGCTTACAGCCTCACCCCTTTTAGCATGCATTGTATGCATTTCTATTCCTCACTTCAAGCTTGTGTATATTGGTCACAAGATTTTCTGGTCATGAACTGAAAGATTTTAATAGACAGTTGGCCCTTTTATGATAAGATATTAATGTTTGTTGAGAAATACACTGTATTTTGTATGAATTACCTTGCTCATTCCTCCAATTAACTCTGTGACACAAGAATTATCACTGATGCATTATATAGATGAGTAGACTAAGGCTTAGAATGTCAATTACTGTCCTGTGAAAAAATAAATGGGAAATGACAAAATAAGCATACCAAAATAAATTTTTTTCCATTTGAGTAGGTGCCCTCCATTACATAATTGGCTTGTAAGTCTTCAGTCCAAACAAAAGATTAGTTCATTTATTTGTACATTGTCAAATTTCACAATTAGTTTATATTGCAAGATTTAACTAATTAATGTTAGACATTCAATAAATACTTTGTCTCTATGGTTGAAGCAGTACTAGCTTAAACATTCTTAAAATAAAATGACTGTATCTCTTTTCTGTAGCAGAAAATCGAGGCCATCAGCCATACTTTTATCTAGTGCATCATGGGACCATAAATATTTTCTGAAGAAAAGCCTGACCATATCTAGAGGTACTTAATTAGAGTGAGGCTCCCTTTTAACCAAAGATGTCAACCTTCTCCAAAAGTTGGCTACTGAGCACGTGGGGTTTACACACTTAATCTACACCCTAATGCATGTCCTCCAGTAGTAGTCAAAGCATCCCTTAAATTCCCTGATGTCTGAACTTTATCAAAAGCCTAATTTGTACAAATAAAACTTATGAAAGATGCTTTGAAGGAATGTTATACATATAGTTTTTTAGGTGGCAGGTAAGATACCTGAAATCAATTTTGATGTGAAGATACACAACATGAATATCTATATATATAGAAATATATATATACATATACAAAGAGAAGTAGAGATATTGAATCAGGGTGATCAGCAAGCCACTTAACTTCTTTGAAATTTAGTTTTCCAATTGGTACCATGAGGTAGTTGGACTTGGTGACTTCAAAGTGGTTTCCAGTACTAATACTTTATAAAGTGTTCTCGTGAAACCATATATGCTAATTTAAAAATTATATAACAAATCATCAAAAGTAGTGGAAGATCCTAGTTTATTACTATTTGGTCTTGGGATGTATTGGAGCTTCTGATCTCCTTGAATCAGTGGCAAATGTGCAATGGATGGTTTTCTAGCTTCATTCCCCCCTCCCTATCACAGCCAATTTCCATTTGGATATGGAAGTGATTCCAAGGACACTGGGTCCACCACAGATCATCTGAGATCCTCCCTATCACAGCCAATTTCCATTTGGATATGGAAGTGATTCCAAGGACACTGGGTCCACCACAGATCATCTGAGATCCTCCTGCTAGTCTAGTAAGAGATGATGGTGGCTTGACATTCAGGAAGAGATGAATTTAAGAAGCAGTTTTGATGGTTGGGAAATAGAAGATGACAGAGAGAGGTAAATCAAGAAAATTTTCTAGGTTTCTGACCCTAGCAATCTGGTGGGTGGTGCAATTATCTACTGAGACAACGAACTATGGAGAAACAGGTTAGGGGTCAGTGTGGAATTAAGAGTTCAAGTTTGAAGCTGGGCATAGTAGTCCACTTCTATAATCTCAGTTACTCCAGAGGCTGAGGCAGGAAGATTGAAAGTCCAAGACCAGCCTGGGCAACCTAGCTATACTCTGTCTCAAAAAAAAAAATTAAAGAATTGGGATTGTAGCTTAGCATAGAGTGCTTGCCTAGTCTGTGCACTAGATAGATTCAATCCCCAGTAGGAAAAAGAAAAGAATTTAGTTCTGTCAAATGTGTTAAGCTAGAGCTTCAGGTGAAAATTTCAAGAAGATTGAATATGTACGTCTGGACTAGAGAAAACAGATTGGGACTGAAGATGAAAGTTTGGAAATCATTAGCATGCAGGTTAAGATCAAAGCTTTGGGGCAACCCACTCGGGACCCCTTCTGTGTCTCTCCCAGACAGAAGCTTTCTTTCTCTCAGTAAATATATTCTGCTCTTAACCTCCATTGTTTCTAAAATTCATTCTTTGATTTTAGATAACATGACCTCCTACTGGACGTCTAGTAGGTTGGTAGTTTCATTCCCCTATATCATTTGGAGGTCCCACCAAGATCATTGGAGGGAGACATGGAAAACTCAATGCTAAAGCCCCTTACTCCTTTGGAAAGTATTTTTAAGCACTGGAAGATGTTCAATCCTTCCATGTCGAAAAAGAGTCATTTGATATTTCTCTGTACGTATGTATGGCCTACCTTCCCCTTAGAGCCAAAATGGAATACAGAGAGAAGTATTAATTATGATGTTCTTTTACAGCTAAAATCACACTGGAAGAAAGAGGGGAAATGGTCAAAATTGTTTTGTGTTCATGCTTTTTTTACATTAAGAAATAATTCTTATTTATGTTCCATGTATAATTATAATCCTTATGAGACTGACCCTGTTCATAGATCTCTTTCTCTCAATCACTTAAAAGAGATTAAGCTAGAACTAGGAAATTTTTCAGATAACCCTGATATGTACATCCATGTCTTAAGAGGACTTACTCAGACTTATGAGCTAAATTGGAAAGATGCAATGTTAATTTTAAATCAAACATTGACTTCTAGTTATTGCATTTGGAGATGAATCTCATATTGTTCGTTTTAGACAGCCAGGAGATCAACAGCCAGAGGACCCATTTGATCCCACTGGGGCACAAGCAGTTCCTACCCAAGAGACCTACTGGTCTAGCGACCAGACAGGAGATTGGAGCAGGAGACATTTCCACGTGTGTATTCTTGAAGGTCTAAGAAGGACTAAAACCAAGTCCTCTAGTTATTTTAGATTGTCAGCTATTTTTCAGGAGAAAGATGAAAAACCCTCTGACTTCTTAGATCATTTATTAGAGGCACTAGTAAAACATATGTCCATAGATCCCGATTCAGTAGAGGTACAAATTTTGCTTTAAACACATGTTTATTACCCAATCAACTCCAGATATTAGAAAAAGCCACAAAAGATAGTCTTTGCCCCAGGTAGTTCACCTGATACATTAGTAAAAACTGCCTCCTTGGTATTCTATAATTGGGGCTGGGAGAAAGCCAAAGAGAGACAACAAACAAACCAAAATGTAGCTGCCTTTGTTGCAGCCTTAAAAGGAACAGCCCATAAGTCTGATTCTTGGGGCTCCGAGAAGAGCTCAACGACTAGACTCAAATGCTACTACTGTGGAAAGTCAGGCAACCTTAAGAGAGACTGCTGTAAAAGGCCACCCCCAAGCCATGCCCTGACTGCAAAGGTGACCACTGGAGTTCAGACTGCCCTCTGAGGCCAAGGCCCCAGAGTTCAGACCCATCTTATCAGCTGATCCAACAAGACTGAAGGGCCTCGGGGCACTCACCTCCTCCCTCTGGTCAGACTGTCACCTCTGTCTGTCATCTCTGAGGAAGAGCCCTGAGTAATCATGACAAGATGTAAAAACTAGCCTATTGCTGGACATTGGCACATGTCTCTTTGTCCTTCTCAACTCTGGTCTTCCTTCCAGGCATTGTACCTCAATAAAAAGTCACCAAAAGATATGTTGCTTACACTGTAATTGGTATAACTTTTTCTTCATTCATTTCTTTTAGTTATGCCTAAAAGCCTGACTCCAATTATGCAGAGATTTTGTCATGTCTAAATGCTGTTTTATATATATATATAATATGTTGCCAACTAATCAAAATGATGCTGAGATTGGTTTTTACAAATACAGTACATATTGTTGTTCATGTATAAAACTTAAAAAGAGTTTTTCATTTGTCAAAATAATATATTAATCTGATTTTTATAAGTTATCAAAATTCACAGATAATTATAACTAAAGCTAGTGGGATTTGTGACAAAATGTCAGACTCCAACAATAAAGGGACCTAAGAGCCAATGAATTACAATTGCTACCCCTTAAACAGTTTCTAAACTTACCTGTTAGTTCTAATGCTTGTGTTTGGATTATACATGCCTTTGTATGCAAACGTTGATTATACAGTGCTTTGATTGACGTTTGTTCTTGCCTAAAAGGTGCCAGACCTCAAGACATCATACAGATAAAATCAATAACATATGCTAGATTCCTTTATATTCCTTTTACTGGGATCTACCAGAACATATCCAGATAAAAAGTTATATAATATATGTCGAGGCCTTAATTAACTATACTCAATGGGCTTTAAATGACACTGCAGCTGGTCTCTCTCTCCTAAATAAAAAAGGTAAAATTAATGAGACAGGCTGTCCTCAAAAATCAGATAGCAATAGACATTCTAACAGCACAGCAATTATAAAAACTAAATATGTGTACATTCCTGATCCTTCTGCTAATATCTCAATAACTGTTTAGGATATTGGATGGCAAATCAATGACATGTCAGATTCTAAAAATTCCTGACCTTTATCCTTATCCTCCTTACAGGAAGCCATTGCTAGCTCCTTTTGGTGGAAATGTTTGTTAACTGTGCTCATAATTATCCTGTTGTTTCTATTATTTGGCCCATGCATACTTAATTGTTTCTTTGGCTTTGTCTCCTTCAGACTTAAAGCTGTATGCCTACCTAAGATGAAAATGCCTGGTGTCTATTGAGGGCCTTTAGATAGAACCTCTGCAGAGTATCCCTGACTGCCAATCAACAACGATGACCCCCTTCAGCCTGAAGAAGTCAGCTCAGTCATCACCTTGAGGAAGCCAGAAGTCTCCATCCCAACCCCCTACAGAAAGAGTCATTGCTCTTTCAGCATGCCCACTTGCTGTGTGATCCACTTTCCCATTTGTCCCTCATTTGGTCAATTTTACCTGAACAATTAATCTCATTGGTTGACTGTAGTTCTGCCCCACCTCACACCCATCTGCCTTGCAAGTTCCCATGTTTTCCCCATCTTGGGCCCATCTCACCTCATGGTTTTGCTCTGTAAAAGTCCCTAGAAAAGACAGAGTCTTTGGCAACCCACTCAGGATCCCTTCTGTCTTTCTTCCAGACAGAAGCTTTCTTTCTCTCAATAAATATATTCTGCTCTTAAAAAAAAAATCAAAACTTTGGATTGGATTTGGAGAGAACAGAGGAGTCAGGAATGTGGCTTTCCATCACTTGCTAGGACGTGTTAGATTTTCAGCCGGGTCCCTCTCCTTGGCCAGTCTTCCCCATAATTACCCACCATTGATCAATCAATTAATCAATAAACTTTAATGAATGTTTTCACATCTGATATCTGCATTTCTCCTTATTCTCTTCTGCAACAATTGGATTTAGTGAAGATTGAACTGAGTGCCATTTCAAATCTAGCACCTTCTCCAAGGAGCCATTCTGTTGTGACACACCGATCCTCTAAGCAAGCAGGGAAGGAAGCCAGTACTGTGGCCCACACAATCAACACTGCCTCCACCTTCCCCAGTTCCCTTTGAAGAATATGAATGTAGCCTGCTCATCTTTGAACCCCCTGCAACACCTAGCACATTGCCAAGTCAGCAGGTCTGTTAACAGGCTGATGGCCATTCTGAAGTCTTGGTCTTAATGGCTTTGAAGAGTGGATAAATAATGTATGAGCCAAAACTTTGACTTATCCTTAGCTTCCAAAGGGCAATTTACTGGGTCATGACATAAAAACCTAGAAAAAGCAGGAACAGGATTGGCCTTATGGGACAACTATTCAAGGACACCTAGGGTCTCCTCTCCCTCCAATTTCTACTTCTCACTGAATATGTGTTGGTACACTACTACTCCTTCTTTAGCAGCCTTCATAACATTTAACACTTCAACAAATTATTTACTTTTTATTGCCAGATTCTATACTTCCCATCCTCTACTCATCATGTAAACTTCTGGAA
>RJWM01022481.1:0-33638 GCA_004363535.1 Dasyprocta punctata | reverse complement strand
TTGTTTATTGATTGGAGGCCCCAATAATCTCCATAACCTTAAGGGAGACACCCCAACTAAAGTTATATAAAATATTTTTGAAATATGTTCACATTGGTCATCATCAAAAGAAATAATACAATAAGGTTTTGGTCTAAAAGTGCCCATACAAAGTGTTCATGTGTCTATGAAAGATTGTTATTAGCCTCATGGTATATTTCAGTATTCATGGCTCCAGATGTACAGGTCTTAAAAATGTAAAACAGGAATTGTTTATGGTGACAAACTGTTGTTTCAGATTCAGACCTTAGCCTGTAACAAAACTTGTGAGATGTACATCCCACTAAATGTCAACAAGTTATGTAAAAGCTTTTATGTATTAGATAGGGATGATTGATCAAAAAGGGGATATCTTATGTTTAAAAAATGCAAATTAAGGTATGTTAAAAAATGTCATCATAATTGTCATGTTACAACATTAGGTATGGTTTTGTTTTCTAATTTTCTATGTAAAATATGTAACAGTTTGATAACATTCTACAAGTAGTCAAATGTTGGGATATCCATGCTTGTTAAAAAATAATGGTTCTATTTTATGTTCCAAGATGTTTAATATTTGGATAAGATGATAATGTTACGCTTTCTGCCTCTACTACATTGTACTGTTAACAGCCTTTTCTTCTGGATGTTCAACAACTGAGGTTTAGAGACCAACAATTGGAGAGACAGATGGGCTGAAAGGATAGCCAATATTTTGGCCCTACCCCTCCAAAGTCAGTGAGTACCCAGGACATTAGAAAACCTCTGCTGTAACACCCAACTGCACCACTCCCAATCAAACCTGCTGGTTATCCAACTGCTGGAACCTCTCCATGCCTTATGCCTACCTGCTTATCCGCCCTCCAATACTCTGGTTGCCATTTAATAGTTCTTCGTGGGCTTCCCCCGTTACCCAACTTGTTTCTCTAGATCACCAGGTCCCCTCATCATTGATGCACACCCGACGAGACTTCGGACTCACTGCTGCCCTAATCGCTCTCTTCATCACGACTGTTGCTGCTGGAACAATGGCCGCCCTTGCCTTGACACAGACTGCCCTCACGGCCCAAGCCTTCAACAATCTCACTACAACAACAGCTGCAGCTCTTCGTGTCCAACAAGACATCAACTTACTCCAACACCAGGCTATTCTAAGCCTTCAACAACAAGTTGATATCATCTCTCAAGAAGTCCAAGGACTTTGGGATGTGTCAGTCTCCAATTGTGATCAACGATGGACATTCCATGCCCTTTGTGTAACCCCACACCGAGTCGGCAATCTCAGCCGACTCGGCCCACTGCGTCAGTGGGTACTCACCACCTATAATGCTTCCTTCTGGGGATTTACTAATAACCTGACACAAACCGTCAACGAAATTGAGAACCTAAAAGTGCCTGTTCTGCCCACTGACTTTTTCACCGATATATCTTCCCGGTTACGTTCCCTGTTCTCCCCTGCCTCACTGGTCACCTACGGAGTCCTAGGCCTCTGTCTGCTCTGTATCTTTTTCCTTGCTAGGCAACTTTGCTCCCATATACTCTTCCTAACCCGCCAACAACGTCAGATCCAACACACTCAAATTCTACAGGCTAATATTGCCTTAAATAAAAATGGAGGGGGAATTGTGGCCCCTGGGGTACAAGAGGTGCTATGGTCCATCCGCATTGAGGACAGACACGCGGGTCTGAGGAGCCAGAGCCCCTCCCCTTACCGGGTTTGAGGAGGCCGGCCCTCCCCGTCACAGATCTGAGGAGCTGGGGCCCCTCCCCTCACCGGGTTTGAGGAGGCCAGCCCTCCCCGCTGATGTCCTCCTCCTTGGGCCGAGCCCTCCCCCAGGAGACTCCCACTTCCCCGCCTCTTCTAGGTCCAGCCCCTAGCCTCCAGCCCTGCTCCCCGCCCCTACGGTATATATGCCTCTGTATTTTCGCAATAAAGCGGATCTGCGCCATCAGCCTGGTCTCCACGTTATCAACGCATCGGTCTTGCCTGCTGTGAGGCCCAATCGCCCCCATAAAACTGAGGCTGTGGTGTGAACATATTCTTTTTGTGACAAAGGAAAGAAAAATGGAAAGACAAAGGTAGGAGAAAGAGAAAGGTAAACATGAGACATGTCAGGAAGCTCAAAGGCTACACAAAGAAGTAGTAATCCAAATACAATGCAAAGATCCTATTCATAGATAGAAAACCAGAATAGTTTGTCCTCAAGAATACTATGATTTCTCTCCTTTGAGCAGGTTATAGGTCGACACTGAACCTGTGGGGCAGAACTTGGTGTCCTAATACATTTTCCCTCCCTGTCGTGGGAAATTAATTGATCGTAATGATGCAAATGCTTTTTTTGTGGGTTTTAGCTTTTCTAACCAACTGTAGAGAAGCAGGCAAGCCTTTATAGACTCTAGGAGAAAGACAGGGCAACGCTGAGTATGAATCTTAGGAAGGCTGGCAGCATAGAATCAAAGGTGTGGCTGACAGAATTATGCTAAAACTTGGTGGAGTTTTTTATTCATCACCTTGCATATCAGAGAACTGAATTATGTATTGACAGAAGATAAGAGATGAAAGAGAAAGAATGTTAACCTTACATTTCAGAGCTCAAAGTGAAACACTCATGCAACCAGTAGAACAAGAAATAGCATAGTATTGGAAGTTAAAAGTAACAGCAATAGAAGTGTTTTTTTGTTTGTTTGTTTGGTAATCGGGATCGAACTCACAACTTCACGCCTGCCAGTCAGGCGCTTAGGCCACTGAGCTAAATCCCTGACCCTATTTTTTTGAGACAGGGTCTCACTATGCAGTTCAGGCTGACCTTGAACTCACCAGGCTGGTCTCGAACTCACAATGATCCTCCTGCCTCAACCTCCCGAGTGCTGGGTTTAAAGGCGTGTGCCACCACGCCCCGCTAATAGAAGCATTTTAAAACTAACATAATTATGAAACCCTGGGAAAACAAAGGCAGGATGTACAGAGGCATGAGCCTTACTAACCCTCAGCCGTCAGAACACAGCTGGGAGGGGCCCTAACACGAGCAACATTAGAAATCCGCAGCTCCAGACTTCACAGTGTCTTCAGTTGTGAAATAAACCACAGAAGAAAGAAAACTAGAAACCTCGGGGAAGGCTTCCCTAGAAGAAGGGACTAAGGCGGGGATGGCAGGGCTAAGAGAGCAGTGATTTCCATCGCAGGCGCCTGCGCTCATTTATTTCTTTATCACATGCATCAATTGTGTCAATGCTACTTTTCGTCGTGTGTGTGTGTGTGTGTGTGTGTGTGTGTGTGTGTGTGTGTGCATGTGTGTCCTTACAGGCAAGAACTATATCTTATCATCTTTGCTTTGTTAGGTCTAGCCTAGTACTTAGCACAATACCAATAAAATAACAAGAACTGTAAAACTGTCTATTTATTAAGTGTCTACCAAGCCCCAGACACTGGCAAGTGCTTCACATACTTTATTGTTACTCCTCCCACAGCTTTTCAAGAGCCTTCAGTTTCCTGATGAGGAAATGGATATAAAGGAATCTGAAAACAGGAAATTATCTAAGGTGATGGCGCTGATTCATGGCAAGAGTCAAACCTAGGTCTCACTGTCTAGGAGTCTGGGCTTTTTTTTTCTTAATTTAAACTGAATCAGCATTGGAATGAATGCGAATAAATAAATGCATGCAAAACTTAAAATACATGTCAGCTCACTTTGTCCACTGTTTCTTGCCACAAATATCACCATTTAGATACAGAAAGCTTTAGCCTCATAAAATGGCTGCCTGAAATACCTGGACGAGTCCATCATTGAGGGACAAATTAGGTCTGGTGGGAGCTGGAGGAAAAATTTAGATTCTCAAAAGTAAGTCGAGAGATTCTGTCTGGTAATAGGACAAATTGAAATAACCCATGCTGGAGGGACAGTGGGCAGTAAATATAGAGAGAGTCGACCTCGACACGCTCAGCCTTCTGCACACAAATGTTATTTCCATGCAGATTTAAATGGCGTAGGCATTAGGGCTTAACGCAAGATTAGTTTGCCTAAGTGGCTGTGTCTTTGAGCCCTAGGAAGGTCGCCCAGATGCAAGAGTGTGCCCCGCCTCGGCAATGCACCGTGAGACCCTGGCCTTTCGGATCGTCGAGCCCATCGATAAAGCCAGCAGAGTGCGCCCCTCACATATGCACTTAAAAATTACATTCCGACCTATTTAAGATATGCGTTACAGCACATGCACAGCGATAGAAAACGGAAAGGATGAAATAGATCCAGAAGTCCTTCTCTGTCTGCTGATCCCCGCTGAGTAACGCACTGACACCAGCCGCACCCCACTTGCCCCTCTCCCATGCAAACCCGCAGCTCCACTCTGAAGTCCAAAGGCCCATCTCACAGCTGGGTGACACGCTCAAGGCAGAACAGTGGGGTAACAGTGCCTGTCCAGCCCACCCAAGCCGCCCCGTGACCTCCACCCAGAAGGTGAGACCTCATTCTTTGCAGGCCCTGGGGTCTGTGGTCACTGCCCAAAGGCTGCCGAGAACAGCAGGGGCTCAGGTCTGCCCTGACCACACTGGGCTCCTCAGGCAATCGTCAGCGCTGTCCTGGCAGGGTCAGAACTACTCCATCCTCTCCCGCAGGAGCTGGCCTGGAGTCATGGGTGATACAGTGTGGGGTTAATTCCTCTGGCCTTTTTAGGATCCTCTCCTCTGAGGCGCTTCCAGGAAGGGTGAAGCCAAATACACCATAGTGCATCATAGGTGGAACGGACAGCAGACCCAAGGTCAGGCCAAGCAGTTGACCCAGACTTGCAATCTCGTTATGAGACAGAGACAGAGACAGAGAGAGACAGAGACAGAGACAGAGACAGAGATAGGCTTTATTCTCCTTGCCAGACTGCAGGGGGGCAGGAAGGAACACGTGTCAGAGAGGAAACACTATGAATTTGACCCTGGGACGGTGACCTGGCCTCAGGAGACACGGACTGGGTGTCAAGGCCTGGGACCGTCACCGTGCAGTGCCTTCTGTTTCTGTCCTGTTCACCTGACCATCTCAGGGTTTTTGGCCCCACAACTATTTATTTATTTATTGTATTACAAACAACCTCATATGCACAAAGGCGTAAAAAGCTTATGTGTGGTTTAGGGACTAAAGATAAAATGAATACTACTAGTACATTCATCATTAAGGAGCAAAATAAAATCTGACCCTACTTAGAATCCCCATGTGCCTTGCCCAGACCACGATTTCCTCTTTTCTCTGGGGAGAACACGACCCGGTTTTTCAGTTAGCTGTTCTCTCTTGCCTTTTCTTATCACCTGTGAATGTACCCCCTCGCCACCAAAAAATGTTGGTTACTTCGGATTTGATAGTGATATCAATACAGTCATACTGCTCTGAATTCATTGATCACTGGCTTCTTTATTCCATTCTGTTTTTGAATCCTTAATGCCATGTCTCCCTGAAAATATGACTTAGCTGGAAAATAATCAGCCTTGAAAACTAGAGATCAAAAATGCCAGCCCCATCACTGGGTCAGCTTTCCTAGGTATACTAAGTGATGCTACACTGTTTTCCAAAGACCCCGCACTGATTGATACTTCTGCTAGCAATTCATAAGTGTTTCTGGGCTTTGCCAGCACTTGAAACTGTCAGCTTATCTGTTGTTGCCAATTTGACTACATAAAAGGGTCTCTCGTTGTGGTTTCCCTTTGTGACTCCTTGGTTCCATTTTCTGTGACTGCATCACAACACCTGGGGTTGAGTGATTTATAAAGGAAAACAGGTTTATGCTGGGTCACAGTTCTGGAGTTTAGTACAACCAAGGGCCTAGTACTGGCACCTGCTAGGATTTGCTGCTTCCGTTCATGCAGGAAGCAGGAGAAGCAAGGAGATGATGGAAGAGGGGAAAAGGGACCAGACTTCAGAGAGGGCTGGCTCATTCCCTGAGAAACACACCGGCCTGTTCCCGAGGCCCTGGCCCAGGACCCAGCTACCTGGTCCCCATACGAATACACTGGGGCATCGGGCCTCAGCACATGAACTCTGGGGGATGCATTCAGCACCGACACTAGGCGTCTTCTCACGTGACTCTGAGTCAGATGTTTTCCTTTCCTGTAGAACACCTGCTCCTACCTTGCATATACTGAGTCATTTGTTTATTCTCACTGCGCCACAGGAACTAGCCCGGATTCCGGAAGCCCTCTGTGGTTATGCACTGCAGGTCTCTTCTCTCCATCTGCACCATCTGCACACGCTCCTCAAGGTAGCGTGTGGCAGAGATGCTTTTAAGTTTAACAAAGCTGAATTTGCAGTCATTTGTAAGAAGATTTGATCTGTCACAGGGACAGTCCCTCCACCTGATTCTCTGCTGCTTCTAGATTTTTTGACAAGTCTTGCTTTTGATGAGCGATGTGATGAGCAATAAGAATTTGCTTGTCATGTTCTACAAGGAAAAAAGAGCAAAACACACCAGAATTCTTAGTGGACTTGCGCTAAATTTATAGGTTAAAAAGAGACATTTACATACTGTGATATTGTCTTCCTATTCAAAAACATGGTACACATGAAAAATGTCTGAATAGTTTTAAGACTAATATAAATTCTTTTTCTTTTTACCTCTTTTATGAGACGGGGTCTCACTCTGTAGTTCAGGCTGGCCTTGAACTCACTATATAGCCTGTGCTGGCCTCAGACCTGCAGCGATCCTCCTGCCTCAGCCTCCTGAGTGCTGGGATTGCAGGTGTGCACCACCCGCACTTGGCAAGACTAATATAAATTCTCTCAGTAAAGTTTTAGAGTTTTATCCATAAGGATTTGTATCTTTTATTAATTTATTACTGACTACTTCATATTTTATTGCTAATACGATTAATATCCTCTAAAATTACATTTTTCTAATTATCTTTTACATATAGAAGTATAATTACTTTTATATTAATTTTATAGCAAGACACCTTACTAAGCTATTATTAACCCTAATCATTCATATGTAGATTATTTTGAGTTTTCTACATCTGCTTAGTTTTTTCTTTTCCAGTATTTATACTTTTGCTTCTTTTTCCTGTTTTTCTACCTTCACCGTAACCTCCAGTGCTGTCTTACATAGGAATGTTGGTGGTGGGCACCTGTGACAGTTAATTCCTGGATTCAGGTTACCAGATGTTGCAGAGGTGTTTCTGGGATTTAAATCAGGATGAGTAGGAAGACCCGCCCTCGCCCAGTGAGGGACAGCAGGAGCCACCCAATCAGCTTGGAGCACAGACCAATCAACCGCTACAGAGAGGAGTCTCTGTCTCTGTCTCTGTCTCTGTCTCTGTCTGCCTCTCTCTATATATATCTCTCTTTCTCTGCCCTCTGTCTCTGTCTCTCTGTCTCTCTTTTTCTCTCTCTCCTCTCTCTCTCCCGTTTCTTTCTCTCCTGACTCTCTCTCCCTGTCTTTCCTCTCTTCCCTGTCTCCCCTCTCTTAAGCTCTCTTCTATCCCTCTGTCTCTCTCTCCTCTCCTTCTCTTCTCTCTTTCTCTGTCTTTCCTCTTCTCTCTCTCTCGTCTCCCCCTCCTCCCTCTCTCTTTCTCTGTGTATCTCTCTCCTCTGTCTCATTTTCTTTCTCTGTCTCTGTCTCTTTCCCTGTCTCTCCTCTGACTCTCTATCTCTCTCTCCTCTGTCTCTCTGTCTCTCTCCTCTCTCCCCCATTTCTCTGTTTCTGTCTCTGTCTCTCTCTCCTCTCTGTCTCTCACTCTATCTCTGTCTCACTCTATCTCTCTGTCCTTCTCCTCCTCTCTGTCTCTCTTGCTCTCCTGTGTCTCTCTCCCCATCTCTCTTTATCTTTCTGTCTCTGTCTCTGTCTCTGTCTCTCTCTCCCTCTCTGTCTCTGTCTCACATGTTCTAACACACACACACGCACAAGAATCAGAACTCCAGGTTTTCTGACCTTTGTGCTGTGGGACTTGACCCATGGCCCTATGATCTATCTAACCCATCATCTCCCTGATTGGTTCTGTGTCTCTGGAGAACCCTGACTAGCTAGCACAGCTTTGCTGTCTTATGCTTGAAACTGAAGCTACTGTCCGTTAATTATGGTATTTGTTGTGGGTTTATAAGAGGTCCTCTTTCTGATTAACAAACATCTCCCATCCCTGGTGTGCTTTAGCTTCATTGCATATATAGAACATTCTGAAATAATATTTTCATTACATTCAGTTCTGTGTATTTTTAAATTTCCATATGATTTTTTTCCTTTGGTCTGTGAGTTGATTAGAAGTGTATTTTTCATTTCCAAATGTACAATTTTTTTCTAATTATATTTTTGTAACTGATTTCTAACTTAATTACATTCAAAATTTATTCACAGAAAGTTCCATAAATGCTTAAAAAGAAGCTATAATCTCCAAGCATTGGGTGCAATGTTCTCTGTATGCCCATTTGATCAAACTCATTAATGTGTTCTTTAAATCTTCTACATCCTCACTGATAATATCTGTTGAATATATGAATTTGAAACATGTTAAATTTCCCACTAGCACAATGGACTTATCAATTTTCCCTGGATACTAGGCTATCATTGGTTGCTTTATTGTACTTGGAGAAGATCGTGTGTGTGTGTGTGTGTGTGCAAGCATGCATGCGTGTGTGTTTATCCTCAAAATGTGTGTGTCTTATCAAATTTACTATTGTTATATAATTGGGGAAATTAGGCATTTTAGTATTATATTATGACTTCATCACTTATAAAGTGAATGTCCCTTAAAGTCTTGTTTTTTTCTAATATTAATATATTTCCAGTTTTCTTTTGATTGGGTTCTTCCTGTTGTGTGTCTTTCCATCCCTTAACTTTAATATTTTGGTGTCTTTATATTTGATTCTTGTATATGAGTGCATGTGAGATTTTACCTCTTTTCAAGCTTATCAATTTTTGTCTATTACCTGGAGAGTTTAGTCCTGTGATATCTATAGTAATTACTAATATATTTAAATTTATTTCTGCCATTTTACTATGTTTTTTGATTCTGTCTCAGTTTTTTCAACATCCCTCTTCTCATGAGACTTTTGTTGTTGTATTGTTTATATTGAAGCTCCTTCCCTTTTTGGATGTCATTTTGTTTTTGACTTTTACTGCTTTAGAAGTTACATTCTCTACATCTTTTATTTCAGTGATTGCCCTAAAATTTTTTGGATGCATTTTTAATCATTCAAATATTATTATCTTTATCTTCATCCTAAAAATTTAAGGTTTTTAAATTTTTTCAATTGCGATTATTCCCCCGTCCAATCCAATGTTCATGTCTTTTTTATTTTGTCTTACCTTTAATATGCTTTTTTCTTGCAAGTGTGATATCATTACAATTTTATATCATTAAACATTATTTAGATATGTCAAAGTTTATTCAGATTTATCCACATATTTGTAGCTGTAGCCTGCTTACTACTCATTTTTATACCTCAGATCTTCCTTCTTGAATCATTTTCTCCTGCCTAAAGAACATTGTGTAGAATTCAGTGAGGAACTTCTGGGGTAAATTATCTGCTTTGTTTGTCTATTGAAACAGCTCCACTTTTTCTTCATTTTTTAAAACTTTGGTAAACTGGATATAAGATTTCCATTTACAATTATTTCCTCTTAGCACACTGCAATATGCCCCATTACCTGCTGGTTGCCATTATGGGTGATGAAGGTCCATCTCCCTGCCCTGGTTGCTTTTGAGGTGATTCTTTTCCTTTATTCTACACTTAGTTATGGATCTAAGTCTAATGTATTGTATTAGTCAGCATTCTCACTGCCAGACACAATACCCAGCATCATAATTTAAAGGGAGGAATTTCTGTTTAGTGCATGGTTTCAAGGGGATTCAGTCCATGGCAAGCTCCAAGGCAGGAGCATCTTGGCAGAAGGCCCGGGAAGCAGAGCAGGGGAACGGTGCCAGAGACCAACACAGACCCCAAAGTCACACCTCCATGACCACCCTGACACCCCCAGAAGTGAGCTCCACCAATCACCCCAGGCAGATCCCTAAGCCAATCAAGCTCACAGTCCACCATAGCCACCCCATTACCTAGGAATGTTTCTCCTTTCATTTATGCTTTTTCAAATATGAACATTTGTCTTTTCAGAGTTCTGAAAATGTCTCACCTGGTATTAAGCAGGATAAAATTTCCTGCCCACATTTGATGGAAACATGTCAACTTGTCATCCATCTTTTTTCACATCTTCCCCCAACATGTTTTTTTTGGGGGGTACCTTGAATTGAACTCAGGGCCTCACGCTTGCCAGGCAGGCGTTGTGCCTCTGAGCTATTTCCTGACTCCCCCAATGTTTTTTAACCTGGCTTCTCAAGCTGTAACTATTACTGGATTTTGGGGTGTGGGAGTCTCCTTCTAGATGTGGTTTTTAGGTTCTTTCTATCCTAAACAAAGAATTAGTCAAGACAAGTGCAAATGATAGCAAGGTTTTATATTTATTAAAGATAAGAAAACAAAGAGCTCTGAAGAGTGAATTTGGGTCAAGAAGAAGTAGGGAAAGAGGTATACCCTATCGTGCGTGGCTGGACTGCTGTGAAAGAACCGAGGCAAAGCCCTTGATAGTGAGGTTCATGTTTTCCACTCTTCAGGCTGGGCGTCACATCCAGGCTGCCCTATCAAAAACTCTCTCCAAGTCTCCTAAGAAGTCCACATGTGGGGCTTTGGGAACCGCTCTGTGCGTGTGTCCTGGGATTTTTAAATTAACAGGCTATGCCTAGTTCTCCAGCCAGTTTCCCATGCCCTAATCTCCTGCCTGATAGTCACAATATTTCCATTACATCCATCTGCATTATCTCTCTCTAACTGTATTTAAGTTCCAAACTTCCGCCATCCATTGCGATTTTAATTATTACACTTTTCACTTTTAGAAGGGAGGCTTGATTGGTTCTTTTTCAAGTCTGACTTGCTCCTGGATCAAGTTTTAATGCTTCTGCTCACATATTTTCCTTGAGGCATTCAATAAATTCAGTATCTGATGCCCTCACAGGTTTGTTTCTATGCTTGGATTTATTTTTTCCCTATTGGAGGTTCTGTTGATTCTGATACTTTGTTTCTTTGTGTGTGCTATTGTGATTTCTTACTGAAAGCTGTGCATTTCCCTTGAACATTTAGCTACAGAAATTTTGAGAGGCCCAGGTTATGCCAGAATTTTACTAGAATGCTTTTGTGTTTATTCAGATGATCATGTGAATTAGTTCCAGAGAACATTACATTTTCAGTTAGATATTTAGGACCCATCATGGTTTATGTCCTGCAACAGCCTCCTGCACTCATTGGTAGAGCTTTGGGAAGATGGTTGAATTTCAGGCTCTCTGGCTGTCTCACTGTTAGGAAGCAGAGTCTGCTCACTGAGGTGGGGCTGGAAAGGTGCATCTCCCTCCGGGGTCCTCCCCCAAGTGTCTGCTTGCTGTCCACCTTGACGTGAGCAGCTCTTCTCTGCCCAGGTCCTTCTCCCATCCTGCTACTGCGTGTAAGCCTCACAAACATGGACTGAAACTTCTGAACCATAAACCAAAATAAACCTCTCCTCCGCTGGGTTGCAGATGTTGAGTATTTTGCCCCAGCAATGAAGAGTGGCTGAGACAGAATCACACCTGTGGTAGGAACTGGAATGGCAAAGGCAAATGGGAGTCAGTTTGTTTCAGGACGACGAGGTTGGATGGAGACAGGCTCTTCTTGCTTATCTTTTTGTATTCACCAGAAACACCCTTCAGGACCTCGGCTGTATTTGAGAATCTCCAACAGGACGCTCTACCTTGCTCGCACCCCGGACCTACTCTCCTGTCTCCAGTCCCACACACCCTCCTAAGCAGCAGCCCAGGCACTGGCATTTGGCAGAAACTTCCGGGGTGAAAGCAAGTTTGGGTATTCATCTCCCTACTGGGGTTCTCAGTCTCAGCTTGCTTGGTAGTCAGAGCTTCTCACTTCCGCAATCAGCTCACAGATGCATTTTTAAAATACACTTTAGCCAGCATTTGGGTTGGAAGGGAACATGTTCTGGCTAATTCACTGTACTGCTGGAGACAGAAATGATCAAGCTGGTTTATTTTTAGCCAAAGTTAATTTCCTCATCACTGCACCTGTGAACCTGAACCAGTTTGCATGAAGGGAGTGCCTTTCTTTTCTAGCTGGAATTTCCAAAGAGGAGGAGAGCCAATAGATCTCTGCTAGAGCAAAACAACTAGTAGGTCTATCCCAGGAGCTCCCAGAGTGAACACACAAGCCTGTTCGGAAACCATCATGTCCAATGCACCAACAATAACAGCTGATGTTCATCAGGGTAAGGGTTATTATCATATGCCAAACACTAAGTGTATTATCTGCATTACTTCAATTTTCACAGCACTCTGGGGGAAGCATTATTACTAGCTCCATTTTACAGATGAGAAAACTGAGGCACAAAAATGGTTAAGCGATTTTCCCAAAGAACATGGAAGAAATGGGAGCTCATAGTACTATCCTTATTGTTATGCTATCAAGGCTGGAAGAAAAGCAACCAGTGAAAATATAACTGCCTCATAACGATGGCCCATGCTGGATTGTTCTGGAAAAATTACTCCTAAAGCATCAAGGCGCTTAAACTGAGCAACCTGGCAGTAGCATCCAGACAACATATTTAAACTACACCCGGACTCTTTCAAGGAGAGCTTGTTAGCTGGCCTGGAGCAGGGCCATCTATTTGTTTTTTCTAAGGCTCCCTAAGATAAGTTTTTCCTCTGCATGGTAGAAAAGCAAGAGCAAAGAAAGGAAAAAAGCAAAAGGCCTTTATTGTGGGTACGGGAGGGCAGCAGTAGCGCGCAAGATCCCCACAGGGCAGACAAAGACGCTGTGAGCTTTTATTGCGTTTGGCAGGGGTGGAGTTTGAAGGGGCGGGCAGAGTGACGTTTTGACAGCTGATTGGGGAATCTTGGCGTGCAGAAGAAGAACACGGAAGTCACAGTGCCAAGGCGGCGCTGTGCGGCGCCATGTTGGGCCTGCGCCACGCCGAGCCTGGCGGAGGTTCACATAGACGAGACCCATCGTCCTGGTGTTCTGACGTCCCCCTGGGTCGGATCACCCCACGGAGGGACCCAGCTGCCAACCCGATGGCCGCCTCTGTCCCTCTGCCCACGCAGCACTCTTCGTCTTCATCAGAGAAACGGGTCTCGGGTGGGAAGACCTGGACGTCCTCGGATGATTCACCTCCCTGCGGAGAGCCTCGGGCTCTCTCCGTGGGAGACCTCACACCGAGGCCTGGCGCGGTTCTCAGCCCGGCCGCCTGCGGGATCGCACTCCGACTGGCAAGGGTCCGGCTGGGAGGGCGCGGGCCCGGGTCGGCGGTGCCCCCAGGAGCCCTTGCCCCACGGCCCGTGTCGCCGGGACCGCACAGCAGCACGCGGCCGCCTCGGGACCCGGCACGTCTGCAAGGCGGAGACCCGCCCTGCAAACCCCACGCTGTGTCCTCCCCAGGCTGCGCGCTTGAGAAAAGCCAAACGTGCAGCTTAGCTGCGAGAGCCCCGGAGGAACAGAGTCCTAAGGAAGCTGCTCGCCGGCCTCACCGGCCTCCACCCCCAGGGCAGCGGAAGCCGCGCCGCACGCAGGCAGTCGGGTACCCCCGGGGCGTGCTGCGCTCCCGAGGACCCCGCGCCAGCATGGGCCATGACTCGCGGTCACCTGATCCAGCTCGGGGCTCTGAGAAGCGGCGCCCACAGGCCCAGCCTTGTCCACGTCACCCAGCCCAGCCCGCTCGGCCTCGTCCCAGCCGGGCCCGGGGGGCTGACCTGGTGGACCCCGAGTAAAGCTGCAGACGACTGTGAGGTTCCTTGGAGGGCCCCCCTAATCCCCCGGCCCAGGTGTGTCTTCGAAAGCCTTCTGCAAGCTCCAGGGGAAGAGCAAGGAAGGGCTGCAAGGGCAGCCGCGTTGTTCCTGCAGGGGACGCACGGAGGACGGGGCAGAAGCGCAGGGACACGGGGCACTGGGCCAGCGCTGCACAGCCAGCGCCAGAGTCGGGACTCAAGGACTCCGAAACCTGGACTCCTTCCACCAGGCAAATCTGGCTTATTTCGCCTCAGGAAAAACAGCAAGCGTCCCAATGCATTTGTTTCTTAAAATGACTAATGAAACAACGTCGTTTAAAAATAATTAACAAGAGTTATGAGGAAAAAAGCCAAAATGCCAATCATTATAATCAGTGTGGGTATTGTAATTGAGCCCAGAAACCATACTCTGACCTCCTGAAAGACCAAAAGGGAAATAAAGGAAAATAAAAAATAAAATAGATGAAACTTCTCCTCCTGGGCCTTCCTTTTCTGCTGGCCTCTCCTTCCACTGCCCTTGCATCCAGCCCCTCCTCTACAGCGGGCTTGTGTGGAGTCCAGGCACCTGGCACTTGGCCTCCCCACCCCCACATGCCACCCACGCCCTGGTAGTTTTTCTGGCCTCAGCTCACCAGCTTTCCCCCAGGGATCACTTCATCCTGCATTCTGTGCCTGCATAAAGGACCACTGCCAGAATCACAGGCCGTTGCTGGCCAAGAGTGAAGATAAAGAGGACAGCTGGGCATGGCAGCACACGCCTGTAATCCCAGCACTCGGGAGGCTGAGGCAGGAAGATCATTGTGAGTTCAAGACCAGCCTGGGCTACAAAGTGAGTTCAAGGCCAGCCTGAACTGCATAGTGAGACCCTGTCTCAAAAAATAGGACCAGTGATCTAGCTCAGTGACATAAGCACCTGGCAGGCATGAGGTTGTGAGTTCGATCCCCAGTACCAAAAAAAAAAAAAAAAATGAAGAAGATAAAGAAGACGGAATTTGAGTGCAGATGGAAAGTGCAGTCCACTCTCACCCATGGAGGAGGCGGCTTCCATAGGTGGGGGACGAGAGGGAGAATGAGGAACTGAAGCAGCAGTGGGGACCCCCACATGGGGCACCACACCACCTCCTGCCTGCCCTGCTGTAGGTTTGGAAGCTCACTCTCTTCACAAGCCAGTGCAGGATCATGCATGTTTTGCTCAGCGGTCCTGGAAGAACAGGATTACCTTGCTGACTGCCTCGCTGGACACCACAACCCAAACTTCTCTGCTGGTGTGCAGGGCAAAGGGGGCTAACTGCTTCCTCTTCCCAGGGCAGAGTTGGTCTACCTGTGGCTCCCAGTTCCTTGCAGTGGTGTAGGTACTTCAGGATTGTAAGAATTCATGGAAGCACAAAGCTTTTACAAGGGGCTGCACACGTCTCCTGCTATTATTGTGTTCGTCAGCTTTGTGTCACTATAATGAAATGCCCATGTGTGCTACTTAGGAAGGAAGTATTGGGGACCTGGCCAAGATACCCAGTCTCCCAAAGGAGTGGACAGCCAAGGCTTAAATAAATGAGACAAGTGGTATGATTTTAGGGCTCCAGGAGGATCATAACCCTCAGAGTTCAAGACTCTGGGGGCTGAGACAAAGAGCTTCTCTGGGCAACCCATGTTTATTAGGCTTTCAGACAAAGAGAGGGGATACTAAGGAAAGCGCGAGAACTGAGCACGACCTTGGGAGCCACTTTAAAGACTTCTCCAAGTAGGAAATTATGCCAATTTAGGAGAACTGTCTTGTCTCCGTGATGACGTTTATGGTGGGAGTGAGACAGCAGGAGTGAGATGCCTGCAGCTGCAGTCTCTATCTACTTAATTGGGGTTGGAGCCAGGTGTCCTCAGCTGTGGCCTTATCTTGCCCTTTGAGGCATCTCTGGCATCACAGGTTGCTACAGGTGTCAGCCAGCACCAGTGATTCATAGAGGTTCACTTACTATGAATCAGCTCCCATCACCAGACAAGGGGCTTAGGCCTGGGACAGACTCACAGATAAACATAGAAAGCCAATCAGTTAATTTTAAATCCTGCTCAGAGCTGCTTCGTAGTGGTCTCCATCAAGGAAGGAGAGGTTGACTTTGTCTCACGGTTCTGCAAGTTCAAATCCAAGATCATGTGGCCTTCTTGGTTCAGACCCTGATGAGGGTGGTTTTTTTACTTACTTTCTCATTGCTGAGACAAAATACGCAACTCTCAAAATTAAAGAAGGAACATTTTATTTTGGCTCACAGTTTGAAGCGGTTTGAGTCCCTCATCAGCTGGCTCCAAGGCAGGGTGGGGTGGCAGAGGGGCATCACAGAGGAGAAACGGCTCATGGTAGGCAGAAGGCAGCAAAGCTGTGAAGTAGAGAAGAAACAGCAAGTGACCGCAGCAGCGCTCTTTCTGCCCCTTATCTCCTATCCAGGCTCCAGGCACCCAGGCTGGGCTTCACCTTATCCACACACTGAACTGTGCCAGCCCAGTCAGTGGGCTGATTTGGTAATCACACACCCTTGACCCCAGCATCACAGACTCTATATCCAGCCACCTCTGGAAGGCCCTACCCATGACCACATGAGGCTTTGGGGGGACACCGAGACAGTCATGATAGCAGTGGGTGGCAATATGGTAGAGCATGATCAGTGGATGTGTTCCCAGTATGAGCCGGGAAGCAGAAAGAGGGAAGGACTGAGAGACTGGGGTCCCACAACCCCTTTGAGGCCATGCCTCCCAAAACCTAAAGGCGTCAATGAACCTCACCTCCTGGAGTTTCATAGCACCTCTCTGCACCAACACCTGGGGATCAACACTAACATCGAAGACTTCGGGGGACTCTACGCTCAGTCGTGGAAGTTATGCACACCTGCTTCACAAAGGCATGCTGACACTGCTGAGCGTATTGTGCAAGATTCTTCTGATTTTAAGGAGCACAGTCGAGTAGGGACGCATTTGGAGAATGCCAGGGAATGGTAAAGGAGGCAGACGCACATGGTGTACCAGTTAGGGCTCTCCAGAGAAACAGAAGAAATAGCGGAGCATTGTTAGACACCTAAAGTTTGTGAAGCAGCTTGGCAGGCTGGAAACTTTTGCAGGAGTTAACACTGCAGTGCTGCAGCCTGAAGACAGAATTTCTTCTTCTCCAGGAAACCTGATGTGTCCTTGGAAGAACTTCAACTCAGCACATTAGGTGAACCACTCTCCTTTACTCAGAGTTAACTCATTCCGATGTGAAACACATCTGCAAAATCGCTGCCCAGCAGTAGCTAGATTAGTGTTTGATGAGATAGCTGAGTATAAGCTAGCCTAGAGGACTCAGGAAACTGGCTGCCACATGGGAGTGTCCAGGAGCTGGAGCCACTGGAGCCCCAGGGAGGCCAGATAGCAAGGTGGATCTGCAGCTGCAAGTACCCAGGCCTTAAGGGGACCCAGCTGCCTCCCCTGACTCCCCCACCACTGGCTCATCCTGTTACCACACTGAGTTGTGGTTTCCAAGAGAGAAAATCATTGATTTGGGTCATGTGTAGGTCAAAAGAACAGCCAAGGGGTCCCCGCTTAGGGGAAACACATGACAGATGCTGCACCCCTGGGTTGTACAATAGCAACACACACTGCTTCCTTTCCAGCCCCAACTCAGCATTCCCAAGCCTCAGGCACCTGTATGTATTCAACTCACCTGCTCCGGCAAGGAGGCAGGCACGGGCGTGTGTCCAGCATGGACCGTGCACAGCAGCCAGGTCACACCAGCCTTGCACAGAGGCCTTCAACACCAAGGCCATGACCTCCAGTGACAGCCACCTCCCCACTGCGCCTCCTGCCACCACTTCCTCACTGTCCTGTACATGTGGGGCTCCACCAGCACCCCTGGTAAATATGGCACAAGTAGCAAAGTGACATCCTCGAGCTAGCATTAAGTACGATTATATTTTCTTTTGAAGTGAAAGGACTGTTCTATAGCTTGTATCAAGAGGTCCCCCGAGGACTCGCATGCTCTTCAGTGGGGCCTTCTGGAGCCGCTGGATCTCGGGCGTGTGATCCTGGGAAGAAGGGTGTGTGACAGTAAATTAGCACAGTTCTGGGTGTGGATAAAGGAAGCCTCGCCTTCAATGGGGATGACACCAATAGACTTAGGGTGTGGATGGAAGACAAAGAGACAGAAGGAAGGCAGGTTGCTGCTGGCTGCTGCTGCCTGCTGGCTGCCGCTGCCTCCTGCCTGCCACACCATAAACGGTTTCTCTTCTGTGACGCCCCTCTGTCATGCCACCTTGCCTTGGAGCCAGCCCACTATCAACTGAGACCTCTATAAACCTTTCCTCTTTTACTTGGTGGGTGTGGTTGTATTTTGCTTCAGCAATGAGGAAGGTAACAAAGGCAGGGGCAAATATTCAGTAGTTGGATACTTCATGTGGAAGAGGAAGAGGAGACCACATCTGAAAACCAGGCGGGGACCACTCTCAGGCTGCAGCCGCCTGAGGCTGCAGTGCCCTTGTCCACCTCTCCCAGGTCTCCTTCATTATTGCCCGGGGGATAACTCTTAACTTTTGCTATCGGCAAATCCTTCGGTTGAAGTAATACAGAAAATCCAAGCATGATCAGATCCACCTATAAATAATAGAAAATATAATAATGGTCTAAATAAATAATGCTTTGTTTTTTCCTCATACAGCAGGAGATAGAATGCAATTTCTGGTGTTGGTTTAGCTGTAATCTCAAGTCTTTGGGTCACATCTCTATTCTACCCTCAATGTCCACCTCATCATCACAAGAGGCAGGGGGACTCCGGGAGGACCCATGTCAGCAGTGCCTGGCTTGGTTTGGTTTTATCCTCGAAGCCAGGGCTTTCCCAGGACGTCCAGCAGCCTTCCCCAGCCAGCTTGGTGGCCACAACTGGGTCATTGCACCAGGCTGGCGGCATTTGAGGCTATGAAATCGCTTCTAGCAGAGAAAAAGAGGGGAGTGTCATACTGCCTTAAACCAGATGTGTTTCTTTACCTGGGTCATGCCTGATTACCTTCTCCCGAAATGAGCAAGGGAGAGGTAGGGGCACACCTGGCTGTGGGGTGCACCTGGCCGTGTGGCAGGGTCAGCTTCTAGGCTCACTTTTACCATCTCAGATGCCCTCACCCATAGCAGCCCCTTCTTGCAACCACCAGCACCACGTTCTGCTGCCCAAACTTTGTCACACAGCATGCATCTAAGTGTCAGTAGCATCCCAGTTCCACAGGATTTTGTAAATCACGTCCTTTAGTCGAGGTACATTTCCCTTGATAATAGAGATTCCAGGCTGGCAGAGGCCAGACACAGCTTTTGGGGTGGGGTTGCATGGCGGGGACTAATTGGCCACTGATCACTCTGCGTTATTCATAGCTTCTTTCAAACTAAAAACAGAAAGAAAGCAATGAGAGGGATTAGTTCCAAAAGGCTTAAATCTGCCCCAAATAAAAATAAAGCACATTGAAAATGTCTGCATGTTCCTGAGGGCTTTCACCTTCTAAGCTAATTGGCTTTGCACCCAAAGTATCCTGCAGCTCTAACAGAGTTCATTAATGCCCAAGTTCATCGATTAATACGTGGGGCAAAAATGATGGCATGTCATGGTGAGATAAATCTTAATTTAAAAACAAATGTCAAGCTTGTTTGAAGGTTTGTTAAAATTAATTGTTTGATTTTTATGCCTCTGTTTCTTGCCCACAAGTGATTCTGTGGTGAGTTGCGAAGACCACTGAGCTGGGAGTCAGTTGTCAAAGCCTTTGACTGAGCTGGGCCTGGTGGTGACTACCTCAACTCCCAGGACTCCAGGAGGCTGAGACAGGAGGATGGTAAGTTCAAGTTCAAACTCAGGCTGGGAATTTAAGGAGACCCTATCTCAAAATAAATTTTAAAAAGGACTGGGGATATAGCTCAATATGAAGGCCCTGGGTTCAATCCCAAATACCCAAACAAAAAACAAAGCCTAACAAACGCAATCTTCTAGCTGGGTTATCTGGCTCTGTTGTGTTATCCTAAACAAGTCCTTTTTATATCCTTTAGTTTTAAAATAAGGTAATAACAATTAACAGTGCATTGGGGAAAATAAAATCAAGCTGAAAGTAACAATAATATATGCCCACCTTTTTATAAACTATAAAATTAAAATTAAAGGTTTCTTATGTACTAATACAGAAATGAAAATCATTTGAAATGTGTATGATTTGTGATTAATAACTTTGTTTGAAGTTACCAAGATCCTCTACATCTGAGAATTTTTAAGATACATTTGTCAAAATCCTAAGCAGCTGAATTCATATAGATACACAGGCTCAAGCAAGTTCTAATTTAGAAAGTTGTTTTCATCTCTTCAGAAAGACAAGTTATTCTCACTATCTTAATCAGGATTATTGTTTTGCAGTTGTACACTTATTAGAATGTATGTCTAAAATATGCCAAAACTTATTAGAATGTAAGTCTAAAATATGACTGCTTTGTTATACAGCAATTATACTTAATAAAGCTGTAGAAAGACTCATCCGAAAGGTAATTTAATACCGAAAATTATACCCTGCAAGGCTTGTCAGTGCTTTGGCTTTTTCTCTGCAGTTCTTCCCTGGAAATTTCTGGAGGGAAAGCAGTTGGCACCCCTGTCCCAGGCTGCACCGCTTCCAACGCGGCTGAAGACCTCACTTCCGGCCACAGGGAAGGAAGAAGGTGGAAAGGAAGACCAGGACCCTGGAGCAGCTGCCAACCTGCAGGCCCAGCAGTGCGCTGTGGCCAGAACTGGCTACTACTGACTGTGGAATCCCACTCCTAACTGCTCAGCCTCTTTCTCTGGGAATTTAGCATCCTAGGGAAATGAAGAGATGAGGGTGGGGCCTGGGACAGGAGATGGACCACCTGGGAGACCCGGCCCCCGACACCCCACCCCCAAACCTGCATCCTTCTGAGAGCCTGGCCTTTGGCTGCAGGCGCCATTTTACTGAAAGCCATTTTCGTCTAACACAGAGGTTTAGGTGCCTGCTTAGGTACAGTGCCACGACAGCAAAAGTGGGAAATCTGCAAAATGACAGGAAATGTAGACAGGCACCCTAAGGAGAAACCTACTCTGCCCAAATGGGGCCCTTTCTCACCAGCTGCAGGTAGCAATCTACACCTTTGAGTGAAGGCTCTGACTTTCACATAAAGTGGAATCCTCCCAATGAGGAACACTCAGCACTTTCGTTGCCGGACAGGCCGGGGCTGGGGGGTGAAAAGCCCTTGCGGTGGGTCCCAGGGTTGTCTGTGATCACCTGGCACTGAGTCTCATCCCCAGGGATCTGACTGAGAAGGCTGGAATGTAGTCTTGGGCGCAGGGATGGCTTCTTTTCTCTTTTCTGTTCTTTGCTTTTCTTTTCTTTCTTTTCTTTTTTTATCTCCTGAGACCTGATTCTAATTTGTAGCAGGTTGACACCTAGGATCATGTCTCACACTGGGTGGACAGCAGAACCCCCTGGGACAGTGGTAGCCACACAGCTGCACGGACCCTCCTCAGACCTTAGAGAACCCTCGGGACTCAGGCAGTTTCTCAGGCACCCACCTCTTAATTGTGGGTGGAGGCCTCCAGAGAGGCACCTTCCTCCACACTGCCATCACCGGCTCCAAGATACAAGGTTGAACACAGTGCTTCTCACACGTGTGTGCTGATCAGCTGCAGGTCTCCTGATTCATATGGAGCAGGTCTAAGATGATTCTTAGCCCAACCCAGATGCCCAAGCTACTGTGGACCACAGTTTTGGGAGTGAGGACTGAGAGCGAGGCTTTGCAGCCTTGGCCACACTTTGGAAATACTGATGTCTGGAAAATTCTCACTCTATGGGGGGCACTCTGGGCCCTGAGGTTGTCCTTAAATTTCTCCACGTGATTCTCAGGTGCAGCTCAGAAGCAAAAACAAAAAGGTTAATTTTAAAGGGCTATGTACATTAAGGTTTTGGCAAAATATTGGCTCAAATTTATGGTGGGAACACCATTATTAACATGAAAGCATATTATTTCTCTGTGCAGTTCTCTTTAGTGAGTGGATCTTAACAAAGAGCCTTTGGTTTGCTGCAGGAATGGTAAAAACGCAGAAGAAATACATCTAAAAAGAGCAGAGCTTCTAGGGTAAATGATCCCTGGCACTGGACACCATCAGGAGAGAGGAAGAGAAAAGGAAGCGGTAAGGGGGAAACCTAGGTTATGAGGGAGGAATGTGTACAGGCGGTTTAAAGGTTTTTGTGTGCAGAGCTATATGACTTCCTTCCCTGGTGTCCTTGAGAAATCTTCAACAAAGACCTAATCCAAACAGCGTACGAACTCATACTTGCAATGGGTCTTGTTTGTTTGCTGTCTGAGCCCCACACTTGATGGGACCACAGAGCAATGCTACACAGAAGGCTCTGTCTCCCTCCACACATTGCACGTGGGGAAACTGAGGCTCAGAGGTCAGTAGTTTGCCCCAAGCCTTGCAGCAGTCACAGCAGAGCCACAACCGCAATATGGATTGTGTGAATTACAACTGGGGCTCTCACGTCCCTGGTTGGGACCCTGGGGTCCCGTGACCCTAGAACTGAAGACCCAACTTGCAGAACAAAAGAAAAGTTCTCAAAAAAGAGAAAATAAGGACTCCTGGATGGAGGAGGACATCTGCCTTCATGACAACCATACTCTAAGATCATGCACAAACGCCCAAGCAAAGAGGTGTCAAAAGTACAAAGTACAAGATCAGCCTACAAGCACACACCAGCCACCACTGGGACCCTCCTGCAGGTAACCAGCACAGGCAGGGATAATCAGCCAGCCCCAACCCTACAAGGCTGCTGGCCACCATCACCTTCAGGGACCTGCAGCCTGCACAGGCTGGGAGAACCAGCCAGCCCTGCCTTGGTGAAGCTGAAACTGTCTGGAGGATCCCACCCTGAACCCCACTGCCTCACTAAGAGCCTGGGTGAGGAGAAACCCAGGTGCCTGACCCATCCCCCTACACAATGGAAAGGTAGCCAACGAGGGAAGCACCTGGAACCACACAAGCTGCTTGTCTGGAGGAATCCAGGAAAATGTCAAGATGAAGGAGCAAAAGGCAATCTCTGGCCTCCAGCCTACACAGAACAAGGCCAGGAGACATGGATATGGAAGAAAGTGGAAGTCGCACACCTGAAATTTCTGGGATGATGACAACTGAAGTCAAGAAATTACTTCATGAGGCTGTAAAAGAAACCATCAGAAATAATAACTCAGGTAAAAGAAGAAATAATAAAAGGGTTGCTGAGCATAGCTAAAGAAGACATAGATTAGAAAAAAAGAACAGCATAAGAGAATGAGGGAATCCTTGAATGAACAATAGAGAGAAGAATTGGAATTCATGAAACAGACTCAAAGAGATATCCAGGAAATTAAAAACTCCATTGAAAGCTGGCAAAACTGCTTGAAAGAAACTGAAGATAGACCTTCAGACCTTAAAGACAGGATGGCAGTTAGCGATTGTGAAAGGACAGATCTCTTAAAAATAACAAGGAACCCGGAAATAATAATTTAATGGCTGCTGGATGATGCAAAGAAAAATAATTTAAAAATGATAGGTGTCAGTAAAAAATCAAGAGTCAACACAAATGACAAAAAAAGATTATTTACAGAAATAATAGCAGAGAACTTCCCAAGCATGGGAAAAGGACCTGGCATACAGATAAGCAAGGCATTTAGAACTCCAACTAGCCACAACCAAAATAAATCTACACCCAGACATGTAATAATCAAGATCCCAGAAATTTAGCACAAGAACAGAATATCAAAGGCTGTCAGAGAAAAGAAACAGAACACCTATAAAGGAAAACCCATCAGAATCATGACAGAATTCTCAGCACAAACCATCAATTCAAGAAGAGCTTGGAGTGAAGTATTTCAAAACCTGAGAGAAAACAACCTTCAACCCAGATTGACGTACCCAGCAAAACTATCTTTGAAAATTAATGGAAAAATAGGGTACTTTCATGACAAAGAACAACTAAAGGAATTCATGACCACCAAACCAACCCTACAAACAGTACTGAAGGATATTCCAGAGAGAGAAATAACCATGGCCCCAGGAACAGCAGCAGAAGGGGATCACTAAGCAGGGCAGGCAACTGAATGGAGGGGAAAAGTAGGGAACCAACAGCAGGAAAAAAGCATGGAAGAGGTGAACCAGTGCATGTTGATCATAACCATTAATGTAGATGGCCTCAATTTACCAATAAAAAGAAACAGACAGAGTGGATCAAGAAACAAGATCCATCAACTTGTGGTATACAAGAAACACATTAACTCGAAAGGAAATTCATAGACTGAAAGTCAAAGAAGAGAAAACAGTAATTCATGTAAGAGAAATCCAGAAAAAAGCAGTGGTAGCTTGCCCACCAGCTGCAGAATGGATAAGAAAGATGTGATATTTTTATACAATGGAAAACTACTCAGCTATAAAAAAAAAAGGATAATCATGAGGCTCTTGTAGGTAAATGCATGCAACTTGAGATCATGCTCTTGGGTGAAATGATTCAGTCTCATAGAGGTTAACATTATGTTGTTTCCCTAGTATTAAAAAACTGAAAGAGTTAGTGGAATCCAAAATGTACAATAGATATTGTGGAAGTGAAAGGGGAGGAAACATCTAAAAAGGGAGGGTGGCATCCATTGTTAATTTCCCATTATCTTGTTTTAAAGTCCTGCATCATTTTCATTGATTTGTTTTGACTAGTTTTATTCTGTTCGTTTTGTTTCATTTTATTATATCTTATGCTATGGGCAGCTATTTTGAAGTTAAGGAGGCAATATGGTAGCCATTGTTGATTTCCTCTTATCTTGTTTTGAAGTCCCGTATCACTTTCACTGTTTTGTTTTGATTGGCTTTATTCTGTTTTATTTTGTTTGGTTTTATTCTCTTTAAAAAAAATACGAAGTACAGAGCCAGGCATGGTGGCACACGCCTTTGATCCCAGCACTCGGGAGGCTGAGGTAGGAGGAGCATTGTGAGTTTGAGGCCAGCTTGGGCTACAACGTGAGCACAAGGCTGGCCTGAGCTACATAGTGCAACTCTGCCTCAAAAAACCAGGGCAGGGAGTTTGGCTCAGTGGCTTAAGCACCTGCCTAGCAGGCACAAGGTTGTGAGTTTGATCCCCAGTGCTGCAAATAAATAAATAAATAAATAAAAATAAAATACGAAGTACAGGAGTGTTTTCCCCAGGAATTTCTCTACAAAGATGGGGCACAAAACAGGCAGCTCTGCCTTGGGACCCAAATAACAGAGAAATGCAAGGCAGTAAACCAGGGCCTCTCTACTTTGGCAGGAAGTGGTTTCAAGAGCTCTGGGGAGCACAGCATTTATTCAGAAGTGCATTTACTGAAGACCTACAGAGTGCACAGTGCCAAGGGTCCAGTGATGAGCAAGAACAAGGGCATTGGCCTGAGAGGCGGAGCCACGGTTCCTGTGCACGGTTTACTCAGAACATCGTCTGGGCGCCTGCGCAGCTGCTGCTTCACTCATTTCATCAGTTAAAAGTCGTCTCTAGCCTTCCCATGCTCCAAACCTTCTGGAAACCAAGGACAAGAAAAGTGTCCTTAAAACTGAAACAATAACTCAGTGGCTGGGAAGCACTCACTCTAACAGTTCCTCTGGAATGCACACAGTATAATACAATACGCAAATCCACAGCCTGATCACAAATAAAGGGCTTCAGGGCTTAGTTCTTCAAGTCTTTTTAATGTAAGTTTATGTATCACCGCAAAGAGAAACTCAGCAAAGCAGCTCCACGATAATCCATTTATGAGGTCATAAAGCAATGTTAGAGTAGTTATCTCAAATCTGAGAGTGGCTGGGATATTGAGTCTCCTCGGGAGAATCTGGAGAAATCTACCCGGCATAGCCCTGGCAGGAAACGCCACTGTGCACAACTTCGGTGAACGCCGCTGTCCAGGACTCCAGTGCCCATCATGTGAAGCCCATGACAGGTGTCTTAGGCTTGTGGGACCCACGTTGAGAGCCCCCAGCCTAGAGGGAGGGGTGAAGGGCACACCGTGGGGCTGTCCTTCATGCTTTGTCTCAGTGAGGCTTTGGAACAGAGTGAGGGAGCCGGGAGTTTGAGGTAACACTCAGGACAAGAAACCAAAGAAGTCCCCACTCTCCCGTGGCACCCCAGACCCATGACATTCACAGTGAGCTCTATTCCCACAGCCAGCTGCCCCACCTTCAAGTGCCATCTTCAGCAAGCTTTGAAGAGGAACCATCTTAGATGACCCACTACACCAAGATCCAAGTGACACACAGCCCCAGATCCTCCAGAGGCTATGCCCTCTTCAAAGGTGGCTGCCTGTTTATCTAAATGGTGATACCTCAGAAGGATGAGGTTCAGGACACGCTACTCCCCAAATCTGGCACCTTGCATGAATACTTCAAGCTGAGGGAATTGAGAGGGGGCATGTGCAGGAAGGACGTTCTGACGTTCCCTGCAGCAGGTCACGAGCACCTCACATGAGAGACCCTCCTTATACCCAGAGGAGGGAAGCACCCTTCTCCCAGCAGATGGAGGATGCAGAGAGCAATTCACACAGACAGCCCTGCCTGTCCGAGTCTCTGCTGGTCCATGACGCTGAGCTCAGGTCTCCTTTGCCCTACTGTGTCTCTCCACGACTTGCCACTCTGTCAGGCCTGGTCTGCAAACAGCTTCGACCAATGCCTTGAGTCTTTATTTCCTTATGAAGTCCCCCACGCCTTGTAACAATTTAATTAATAAACATGTATAGTTTTCTTTTGCAAATATGTGTTTTATTACACGCGGACCCAGCCAATGGACCCAATATAGGTAAAGGAAAGAATATTCTTCCTCTTCTACAAGAACAGGAGACAAAAGAAAATAAAGAATTCTAGAGAGAAAAGAGATGGGAAATAACCAGTAAGCACCTACATCTTCATGTGATTTTTCCCAAAAGCTCGTGAGCTGGGTGATATAGTTTAACATTCTACCGAGAAGGAAACTGATGCTTAAAGGGCGCAGTAACTCAGTGTCACCAAGCGGAGTTCTCAGCTTGGTCACAAGGCAGAGTCAGTCACTGGTGAGCTTTGGTGACACGGGCCCCAATCTGGAAACCTGAGGCTGTGCTTCGGCATTTTTCAAAGACCCTCTATGAATTCTACCTTGGAGACAGTTTGGAAACCACTGTCCAGATGTTAGCCGTGCCAGCTGTTACTCTCCAGGAAGCTATTCCATAATGGTCACGTAGATTTGAACCACAGCTGCTGCCTCAAGCTCCTGTCTTCCCCACCCCTTTGCCACTGCTTCTCACCCCCGCCAAGACCTCTGGACCCAGCACCTAAAAGAGTCGGAAACCCCTGCCTGGCCTGCCTGTGCCTGTGTGAGCGTCTTGAGGATTAGCTCTGGCACGCGCAATGCTCATTTCCCTTGCATGATGCTTTTGGACACATGGACAGAGTCAGAAAGGAAAGTGGAAGCCAGCGGTCTCCTAGCATAAGTCGCACAAAGCCAGAGAGCCCTGCCGGCCTGTCCACCGCGCTGATGCCAACGGGAAGCCCCAGCAGCAGCTCAGCACTTTGCTCAGATTTTGCAAAAGATAGATCAGGACTTTGAAGTCAAAACAAGTTTTGGTCCCAAGCATACTTAGTCTGTGGTCAGGTGGATCCCATGAGCTGCGCATGGAGATGCTAAGAGAAAGAAGGAAGAGAGAAAGAAACAACGCCGAGAAAATGATTTTACACCTCCGAGCCAACTCAGTCATCATAAAATGAAGAGTAGGCGCACCAGTTGAGGTTTGAGCTAGAAATTCCTGTTCCTTTAAGGCAAAGAGCAGGGCAGTGCAACTTCTCATCATTAACCAGAGTAAATCGTGCGCGTCAAATCAGATAATCCAGCTCCATGCGAGGACAGGCTGAGAGCGTCTGGCCCCGGGCAGCTGGTCAGAGAGAGTAAACATGAGCCGGGTCCTGCGGATCTGAAATGCCTGGGGACCAGAGGTGTTTAGGATTTGGTAATATTTGCATGTCGATAATGTGGCATCCTGCGAAGCGGACCCAAGTCTAAACATGAAACTCATTTGCATCCCATATGTGCCTGACATATTTAGCCTGGAGGTGATTTTCTACATTATTCTCAGCACCCCTGTGTTCCAGTCAGCAGGAGGTTAAATGTGGGATTTTCCACTGTGTGTCATATCAACACTCAAAAATTTCAGATTTTGGAGCATTTGTGAAATCAGACTTTCATACTGGGATTACTCTGTGGAAAGCGAACACAACTTGCTCACTCTGAGTTCCGTCTCTTTTGTGATTCGCCACAGAGAAGCATCAGGAGTGATAAAGCTCACGTTAGGCCGGACACCTCGCCCTTCCCGTTGCTCCCCCAGCCTCGCTGTCTGCAGAGTGGGCCTCTCTGTCTTCAGTTAGCAAGCATCCCCTGGGCAGCCACTATTTACCAGAAACTCCTCCTAGGAGTGAGGACGAGGCTTGCGTAAGACAGAGCCCACGCAGGAGACAGACGTGCAAACACATAATTATACCATGCTCTGGGAAGGCTGGAAAAGTCAAACACGCAGTGCAGGGGCCTTGGGACAGAGAGTAATGAGTTTGGCTGGCAGGTTGGGAAGGATCTCATGAGCAGGTGGCCCCTGACATCGCACTACAGATGGGTGGCTCTGGAGGGTCCCCAGGGTTGATTCCAGCTCTGCCTTAAGATTGTGAAAGGAGAGGGAGCGAGGAGAGACCGCACTTCGAACAGTGCTGCCTGGAGCACCCCGGTCCCCAAACCATTCACCCCCGTGGGAGAATGGTTGGGGGAGCCTACTGGGCCCAAGGGTGCCAGAGAGAGGTGTGACTCAGAGACTATGCCACCACCTTAAAGCACCAGCCTTCAGTGAGAAAGTGGGGATTACTTTCCGTATGAATGACGCATTTTCCAGAAGACTCCAGTTCCCTGAAGTCCCCCATGGGAAATTCCCACCCGCTCTTACCACCTCTTCCTAATGGCATGATCTGGGGGCAGGTCTGCCTCCGTCAGATGTTCCAGTGAGAAGTCTTTCCCAGGGAAGGCTTGGTTGAATTTCGTTTCTTCACCTTCTTTCCCCTGCTGCTTCTTTTCATGGGCGAGGCTGGAGCAAGGGATTCAGCAGGAAGGACCCTGTCATCCCTTTGGGAAATAAGCAGAGTTACTGAGTACCCTTCCCTTAAAAAAAAAGTCCCCCCTGCAAGGCCCCCAGTCTGGAAGTTTGGGACAGGGAGAGAAGAAGCCATGTCAAACTCAAACCTGGGAGTGGGACAGGGCAGAGGAAAAAGAAACGAGTTTACCAGCTCTGCTCCTCTCCTTCCCATCAGCCAACCGTGCAGGCGGGGACTCCTGGGGTGTTCAGCGGTGGCTCAGTGTGAATGGCTATCTTTCCACTGAGCATCCGTGGAACCCAAGAACAGAAGGAGAAGAACCAGATTGTGAAGATGAAGGGCGAGATGCAAGGTCCTGGTGGTGCCACACTCAAGGGTGCCCTCTGCCTAGCTGCCTGGGTCCTGGAGATTCAAATCCCCACCCAGTAAGGCAGAGGGTCCAGTGACACACTCCAGGAGTGAGCCCTCACTAGCTGCACAGAGGATCAAGCTCTGCCCAGCCCAGCATCCCAGTACAATCCATCAGGAGAACACCTCATCAACCTCACAGGACACAGAGGTACTGAGCCCAGCCTAGCCCAGAGCCCCAGAGCCACTCATCAGGGAGCAGCCAGCAGCACAGCCGCAGGGCCTTGGAGAGCTTGAGCTCTGCCCATTAAAGCAAAACACGCAAGCTCCATTGTTCAGGGGTGCAGCCACACAGCAGGTCTAAGAGGTTGCGAACCCCATCCAACCAGGAGCAAGTCCCCAGCACTATACTCGCCCAGGCTTGCCCTGTGCTCCAGAGGCTCTGAACTCCTCGCAGCCAGACTCAGGGTCCTGGTGGTGCCACACTCTGGGGTGTGCTCCACCTAGCCACCTGGGTCCCAGGTATTCTGAACTCCACCCAGCCAGGCTGAAGGTCCAACGACACACACCAGGGGTGCATTTCTGCTAGCCATCTGGGTTGCGGAGGTTCTGAAGCCTACATAGCCAGGTTCTAGGCCCCAGCAACAAGCTCCAGGGGTGTGACCCTGCTAGCTACAGGGGGGATACAAACTATTTCCAGCCCAGCGTCCCACAGCAACCCAACAAATAATCAGGGGAACACACAACCAGCCTCACAGACCACAGAGCACAAGGATCCAGTATCATAGTCTAGGGGCATGCCCCGGCTAGCCATGGGGATATTAGAGGATTGAAGCTCTACCCAGGGTAGTGTTTCAGTGCAATCCAGTGGGAGGCTGCCTGCCCAGCCACACAGGTCCCAGAAGAAAATGACAAAACAAAAGACCAAGAGGCAGTCTCAATCCCCCAGCCCACTGAGAACAAACCCAAGAGACACTGAAATGGAAGACACTGGGAGTCACACAACTGAACTTTCTGAAATGATAGCAAATGAAGTAAAGGAACAACTCCATAAAGCTATAGAGAAACTCAAACCAGAAATAATCTCTCAGCTAAAAAGTGAAATGACAATCATTATGAAAGAAATGCTGTGTGTATCTAAAGAAGATCAAGATAAAAAAATAGAAGAATATAAGAAAATGATGGAAACTTTGAACAAAATAAGACACATACAGAACGCATGAAACAGATTCAAAGGGAAATTCAGGAAATTAAAAATTCCATGGAAAGTTGACAAAACCACTTGAATGAAGCTGAAGATAGAATCTCAGACCTTAAAGACCACATGGAAGCTTATGCTAACGAAAGAAAAAACCTCTTAAAAATAACAAGGAATCAAGAAACAATTCAACAGCTGCAAGATGATGCTGAGAGAAATAACACAAGATTAATAGGCATCAATGAAAAAGCAGGGGTCAATACTAATGACCTACAAAGACTATTTGCAGAAATAATACCAGAAAATTTTCGAAACATGGGAAGAGAATCTGATATACAGGTAAGTGAGGCATACAGAACCCCAATTAACCATAACCAAAATAAATCTTCACCCAGACATATAATAATTAAGATATCAGAAATACAGCACAAGAACAAAATACTAAAAGCTGTCAGAGAAAAGAAACAGATCACCTGTGAAGGAAATCAGAATTATGGCAGACTTCTCAACACAAACCTTTAAGTCAAGAAGAGCTTGGAGTGAAGTATTTCAGATCCTGAAAGAAAACAACTTTCAACCCAGATTGATGTATCCAGCAAAAGTATCTTTAAAACTTGATGGAGAAATAAGATACTTCCATGACAAACAACTACTGAAGAAATGTATGGCCACCAAACCAACATTACAAACAGTACTGAAAGACACTCTAGAAAGTGACAAAGATAGCTACAATCTTAAGAACAACAACAAAAGGAAACCACTAAGCAGGGCAAATAACTAAATAGAAAATGTAGAAAATCAGCAAGAGAAAGATAACATGACAAGGATGAGCCAGTACATATCAGTTATATCAATCAATGTAAATGGTCTCAACTCACCAATAAAAAGAAACAGACTAGCAGAGTGGGTTAAAAAACAAAATCCAACAATATGCTGTGTACAAGAAACACATTTCACTCAAAAGGAAATTCACAGACTAAAAATCAAAAGCTGGAAAACAACACTCCATGCCACAGGAACCCAGAAAAAAGCAGGTGTAGCTATTATGTTTGCAGACAATGTGAACTTCAAACCGAGAATGATCAAAAGAGATAAAGAAGGTCACTACATACTTGTTAGGGGAAAACTTCAAGAGGAAGAGATTACAATCATAAATATATATGCACCAAATATGGGAGCACCCACCTATGTAAGACAATTCTTAATAGACATGAAAAACCAAATAAACAATGATACAATTATAACGGGAGACCTTAACACCCCACTGTCACAGACAGACAGATCAACCAAACAAAAATTCAGCAAAGAAATAACAGAACTGAATCAAACTTGTGAACAAATGAACCTAGTAAATGTGTACCAAGTGCTCCACCCATCAACATCAGAATACACATTCTTCTCTGCTGCACATGGGTCATTCTCTAAAATAGATCCTATACTGGTCCACAGAACATGCTTAAGTAAATGCAAAGGAACTGAAAGAATTCCATGCATATTAAGTGACCATAGCACAATAAAATTGGAAAATAATGACAAAAAACCCCACAAGAACCCCATAAACACATGGAAATTAAATAATACTCTCCTAAACAATCAATGGGTCACAGAAGAAATTAAACAATATCTACAACTGAATGAAAATGCAAATACAAATTACTGGAACCTGTGGGACACAATGAAAGCAGTCCTCAGAGGGAAATTTATAGCATTAAACTCCCACATCAGAAAAATGGAAAGAACACACATAAACCACCTAATGCTGCACCTCAAACTTCTAGAAAAAGAAGAGCAAGTCAAGTCCAAAGCCCAAAGAAGGGAGGAAATTATAAAGATCAGAGCAGAAATTAATGCAATTGAAACTAAGAAAACAATACAAAGAATTAATGAATCAAAGAGTTAGTTCTTTGAAAGAATACATAAAATTGATAAGCCCCAGCCAACCTCATCAAAAAGAGGAAAGAAAAAACTCAGATTCATGCAATAAGAAATGAGAAGGGTGAAATCACTACAGACCCTGTGAAAATAGAGAAGATCATCAATACCTACTTCGAAAACCTTTACTCACATAGATTCGATAACACAGAAGAAATGGACAGATTCCTAGAAACTTATGAATTACCAAACCTGAATCAAGAAGATGTAAAAACTCCTGAATAACCAAATTTCAGCTAATGAAATTGAAAATGTAATTAGAACCTTACCAACAAAGAAAAGTTCAGGTCCTAATGGATTCACTGCAGAATTCTACAAGAAATTCAGGGAAGACTTAATGCCAACACTCCTCAAATTCTTCAATGAAATTGAAAGGAAAGCAAGTCTCCCTAATTCATTCCTGGAAGCAAGTATTACTCTAATACCAAAACCAGAGGAAGACCCAACCAAAAAAGAAAATTTCAGGCCAATCTCCCTAATGAATGTGGATGCAAAAATCCTCAATAAAATACTGGCAAATAGAATACAGCAAGTTATCAGGAAGATTATACACCATGATCAAGTGGGATTTTTCATCCCAGGAATGCAGGGATGGTTCAACATACACAAATCAATAAATGTAATACACCATATCAACAGGACCAAGGACAAGAATCACATGATCATCTCAATAGATGCAGAAAAAACTTTTGACAAAATCCAACACTCATTCATGGTAAAAACCCTACACAAAATCGAAATAGATGATCTCTGCCTCAACCTGATAAAAGCCATATGCCATAAACCAACAGCCAACACCTTACTAAATGGAGAAAAACTGAAAACTTTAAAGCTAAAATCAGGAACAAGACAAGGATGTCCATTATCACCACTCCTATTCAATATAGTTCTGGAAATATTAGCCAGAGCAATTAGACAAGAGAAAGAAATAAAGGGAATAAGGATAGGAAAGGAAGAAATAAAATTATCATTATTTACAGATGATATGATACTTTACATAGAAGACACCCAAAAATCCACTGAAAGACTTCTAGATGTAATAACCAAATTCAGTAATGTTGCTGGATACAAGGTCAACACTCAAAAATCAATAGTATTACTGTACACAAGCAACAAACTCACTAAGAGAGAAATAATGGAGACAACATGCTTCACTGTAACATCTAAAAAGATGAAATACTTAGGTATCAATCTAACAAAGGGAGTAAAAGATCTATACAGTGAAAATTACATTA
>RJWM01022480.1:0-33643 GCA_004363535.1 Dasyprocta punctata | reverse complement strand
AAAACACTGGCTTGGATAGACATCAGCACCACTGCCCTCGGGGTCCCTTGGCCTGGGCGGCCCCATCTTCAGCAGGCAGCTGTCCTGCAGCCCCGACAAGACTGTGCACACCCCCAACCCCTGCCCGCGGGTGCATTGGGGTGCATCCTGGAAACTGCCCCCGAGAGGCTGGGCTCCCCCTGCCCTGGACTTGAGGGCATGCCCGAGGATGACCTCTCCTGACCTCTGACCTTTCAGTGATGTCAAACTGGCCCTGCCGTTCCTGCCCACCTCTGCGGCTCCCTCCGCCTGTGACCACGGTGGATTTCTGAGCGCCCCTTCCGACCTTCCTGTTCCCCAGCTTTGTCCCTTTGCACTTGATTTTCCCGTCTGTGGCCGGTGTCCCTCACTGGCATCCCGGATCACAGGCCTGACCCAGACTCGGGGCCCTCGCTCCACCCCACCCCGCTCTCCTGCCCTGCCTCTGCGTGTGTGCACGTGTGCATGCGTGTGCGCATGCGTGTCCCCGTCCCAGGCCCTCGCCTTGTCCGGTCCAGAAAGTCTCGAGGCGGGGGGCAGCACCTGTACCCTGCATCTGTCCACCCAGTGCCCCGCAGGCTGGGCCCTCATGCAGCTCTGTGCCACCTCTGTCACCGCAGAGGCCTCTGAACCACCAGGTCTTGGGCTCCAGCTTTGCTGCCACGCGTCCGGCACAGGATCCGGGCTTGTGCTGACGGTCGCAGTGCTGACTGCGTCTCCGCTGCCCTGGGCGGGGCGGTGCTGGCTGTGCTGTGGACGCCTTGGAGAGGAATGCAAGTTCCCAGGTCCCACCTAGCGCAGCCCGAAGTCCCTCATCCACCTGCCCGCTTCCCCGCTTCACCTCTCGCCATTTGTCTGTCTGTCTCTCGCTCTCTCGTATCACTCTTGGTCTCTACCGCCTCTCTGTCTATGTCTCGCTCTGTGTCTCCCTCTGATTGCGTCTCTGTTGCTCTCTTCTCTCTCCACTAATACACACACACACACACACACACACACACACACTCATGGACACGTCCTGGCGCACGCGCATCTCATGCCCTGTGCGCCTGCCCTTCTTCCCCCGGCCCCAGCCTGCGTGCAAGGCTCCAGCTGCCCTTCCCGCCCCTTGCTGAGAACGGAGCCTCCCGCTGCTCCAGTGCCCACGGTCTCCTGCTCCCACAGCCCTGCACCAGGGGCGTCGCTAACTGAGTTCACCCAGGGGTGGACCTGGGTTTCTGTCTCAATTCTCCCAGCCCAGGGCTGAGGCCCCCTAAATGCTGGACAGAAGGGGACAGTGACACTGTCAGGCCCGCAGGGCTCAGCAGGAGGCGGTATCGGCCGGGCACCAGTGGGCGTGGCTGAGGCTGCCGGGCAGGGCGGGGAGTGCTGGCCTTGCCTGCATGATGGAGGCTTCTCACGTTCTGGAAGATTGGTTTTTCCAGGCCTTCATGACTTGGCGTGAAAGCCAGACAGATTTTTATTGAATCTGGCCCTAGGTAGTTAGATTTTTGACCCTAACACTGTAGATTTAGGCCTGAGTACTGCTTGTTTTCGCACTTTCGCTCATGGTCACACACAGGTCAGTGAGCTTGGCCACCCCGTCACCGCAGGTCTGCAGCCCCTGTGTCCGAGTCTGTGACCCAATGGGCTGTGGGCGACGGGACAGTATGCAGGACCAAGGGCCTGGGGCTGAGGCTGCAGCCCCTGCTCCTCGGCGCCCCTCATTTTCTTTGGCCTCCTCGGTCGCCGTATGGTGGCTCAGAGGCCAAAGAAAAGAAAATTTGGAAAAGCATCAGCATAGTAATGTTGCACAAATATAATACAGATTACTTTTCTCAAATCCACTCAACAGAGAAGCCCAGCCCGCTTCTCTTGAACCATGTGGAACCATGGGGCATTTGAACAGTACCCCACTGCCCTGCATGCACCCCGATTCCACGCAGGCATGGGCTGGACTGTAACTGCTTCTGGAGAGCAGTGACAGAGAGGCAGGGCCAGGGCACGAGGAAGACGGCGCCTCCATGCTGGAGGAGCCATCACCAGTCCAGGGAACAAGAAGACAGAAGACAAACATCTCCACTCTGACACGCTGCAAGGTCTGTTTTGGAAAGGAGAGACATGATCTCAATACCTGCCGTGAAATGGAAATGAAGACAAAATTTCCTATCTACACCCTACCTGTTCTCTGCAGGTGGGCCCAGCAAAGTAATAGCATCTAAGCTTGTTAAGGAAATGAATCTGTATTATCTAGTATGTCTTAATGTAGGCACATTATAAGACTTCTAAAAATTTTAATTTAGAACTAGGTGTGATGGTGCACACCTACAATCCTAGCACTCTGGGAGGCTGAGGCAGGAACAACACCAGTTCAAGTGCAACAGCGGCTTCTCGCTCCCTGCAGTGTCCCCTGTGCTCTCTGGTCGGGTGCGCTGGAGCCCACAAACCCCCTCACGCCTTATCTGGGTCACCTGTCCTGCGGACCGGAAGACTGAGGCAGCAGCCCCTCCTGGGCCGCAAGTAGCTCTTGACATCTGCAGGAGGCTGTTCCCCTGCTCATGGAACCCACTAGAAAGCCGTGCGCTCCCCCAGGCTGCAGCCCGGATGAAGAACGACCCCAGCCTTTCCCAGCAGGCGCCCGCCTTTCTGACCATCCTTGGACCTGCGCTCAGCGCCCGGCCTGGCTGCATCTCCCCCCGTGGTGCTGGCCAGTGAGGCGGATAGGAAGCGCCTTCTCGCTTCTCCCTTTTGGGAACCAAAACCTATGCACGATTTTCCTTTCAGTTTGGAGTGGGAGGCCTGAGTCCAAGCCAGGCTTCTCCCTTCTCTGAGACCGGCCGCCGTGCGGTGTGCAGACCCGGCAGCTGGAGGAGGGGAGGTCGGTGGATTTAGCATCCTCAGGAGCAAGCAGCCGGCCTTCCACAGAGCCCCGCAGGTGATGGTAAGATGGGTGCCTAAGACTAAACTTCCTGCTTCGTTATAATTATTTCAAATTTATGAGTCGTGTCCTTCTCAGTCTTGAAGGGGTGTTTTACAGAGTATTTTTCTTGGCTACCAGCTGAGGTTTGTTGAAATGAACGCCAGAGTTAGGGAAAATTTAGAGGCTAGGAAAGCGGCAGGCCTCACGGGGCCCCTAACCCCCATTTCCCGTTCTCACGCAGGCTCGAAGCCTTTCCGCGTTGTCAGCCGCAGCCAGCAGCTGGCTGGCGGGTCAGTGGGGAGGCCTCGTGATGATCCCACACGGTCACCTGCCAAGGGGCCTTCTCCCCTGGGTTACGGCGAGACGAGCCCGGGATGCCAGCAGGGTGGCTGTGGGAGAACCATGCAGTCAGTCAGGGTGATAATGAAAATCAAAGTCCTTGAAAGGCCAGGACGCTCCAAAACCAAGAGCTGACTTCCGACAAGGAGGGTGGTGGCTTTGGCTTCTGTGTCGCTCCCCTGCTGTGGGGACACGCTTCCTCCACCACGGAAGAGGCCCCAAACCAGAGGACACTCAGGCAACCACAGCCAGAATTCCAGTCCCTCCCCCCTTTGTCTTCAGTGTCAGCAGGAGAGCCAGGGACCCCAGCGCTTAAGGTGCCCCTGGTGTCCTCCCCTCCTCTGCTGGCTGCCCGCCCCAGGGACAGGTGCCAGCCTCATCTGCAGGGCACTCGTGGCCTGCAAGTGGTCAGAGGTGCGTCGAACATAAAGGAAAAGCACGCAGCATAGTGCGGGAGATTCCTTCCTAGGGCAAGTCAGACAGCACCGGAGAACTCTCGGAAACAAGAACGCGTGTGCCTGTGTCACACGGCTCGCCAAGCCTGCCGGTCCCGCCACAGCGCACGCCGCTAGACCGCCTCGCCGTGTCCCAGCCTCCTACCAACCCAGCCAGGCCCCGGCAAGTCCCGCTCCTGCTGTTTTAAAGGTGCAGTCGCAGGCACACACACCTAAGTTAAAATTCTTTTTCTTTGAAAAGCCAACATATTCGGTTTCACAGTTATGTTTTTAGTTGAATTCCGAAGGAGCAAAGTTGCATAGCTTGAGAAACTTTTCAACTGCACAATTGTGATATTTCATGTTTACTTTTATACAGATAAGCAGTCTTTAGTTTTTAAAAATGCATTTAGATTAATGGGGAGTAAATTAGATTATTTGAAATACATGTGATTCTGTTAGTTTAAGAAATACCTGCCACCTAGAGGTCACAATGTTATTTTAACTGAAATAGAGGAGAACGAAAGAACAAAAGTAAAAAGAAAAAAATCCTGTACTTCGACTTAGGGAGGACTGGGGACATTTTCTAGGTATGGGACGGGATCATACACACTTAGAACTCAGATTTTTTTTGTATTTAGCTCATATATCAGCGTAGGTACCCAACCCTGAAATACTTTTTAAAATATCAAGTAAGCAGCTCATGGAAACATAAAAATTATCATAGTGCTTGTTAATAACTATAGCAAAAGAGAATGGTCCCAATCCTTAAAAAAATAAGTAACAATAATTGCCAGACAGAAAGAAAAATTTCAAAGAAAGCATTCAGTTATAGTTTTTTTCTATAAAGTTATGTTAGGAACACTATCGTAGTTGTAGTGTGTCATCCTGTGGCAATGATTCACATTTATTTTATCCCCTTTTTTGACTGAAATATTACATAGTATCCAACATGAACAAAGACAAATGAAGCTGCCATGGCTAACAGCTTGAATCAATCATCCTTCCACCACTGTGACAAAGTACCTGAGCTGATCAGTGTAAAACAAGGAAAGGTTCGTTTTGGCTCATGGTTTTGGAGGTTTCAGTCCATGGTCATTGTCCCCATTGCTTTGAGCCTGTGAGAGGAAGCTCATTGTAACAGGAGCGGGTAGAGGAGGAGACTGCACAGCTCATGGTGGCCAGGAAACAGGTAGAGACAGGAAGGGGTGCAGTCCGGTGTTCCCATCAAGGCTGCAGCCCCAGTGACCTCACTTCCCCCTCCTTGGCTCCATTTTCCACAGGTTCTGTCACCTCCCAAGCGTGCCACAGGCTGGGAGACAGGCCTTCAGACCTCAGGCATTTGGGGGACATTCACCATCCAAACGGCAGCAAGCAAGATCCCAGGACCCAGAGCCCCTGCTTCACTGGCAGGGGCCCCACATGTGTCTTTGGTTATTCACCTGCTCACAGGTCAGCCACACCACGGCCATCATGAAACCCTCACAGTGCCTCCAAGTGGACTCTGAAACAGTAGAAGCATTTTTGTCTTTTATTATAGAATGTTTTCTAGGGTATGCCATTAAAAAGGTGTCTTAGTTACTTTTTGCTCGTTGCTGAGACAAAATACCTGACGCCCAAAATTAGGGAAAGAAAGGTTTATTCTTACAGTTTCTCGGGAGTTTCAGTCTATACTTAAGTTGGCTCCAAGATAGCGTGGCATGGCGGGCCTGCTGGTGAGAGAGAGAGCGAGAGGCGGAAGCGGAAGCGAACAAGAGGAAGACCCGCCTTCCATTACACTGTATGTCAGCTCCACCCCTGGGTGGGTACAGCACTGACATCATCAATCCTGGCGCTGGACAACAAACTGATCACAAGCCTCAGACTCAGCCCCATCAAAAGTATGTGAGGACTTGGGGGTACATAGCATACCCCATACAAAAGAAAAAAAACAAAATGCAGGAAAAATGTGTAACATTATAGTGATATTCAGGAAAGTGACACAGATCCATGTTTATGTGAGTTTTCTTTTTAGGAAAACAATAGAAAGTAAACATATTTTCATGTTGACCTGTGACGCAGCACAGCATATGAAAGAGGATCAGAAACAGAAGTTGAACTTCTTTGAGCATGCCATATTTTATAGATTTGATTTTAGAACCATGTAAATATTTTTATAGATTTGAATAAACAAGCAAATGAAATGATCCCTAAAAATAAAAGGCAACTGTGTATGTAGTTAGTGGAATAAGTGCATTGAGAGGAACTCTTCTTAGTTCATTTAAAGCATTCGACTGTGTATATTCTAAGGTCAAGAAAATTGCAAAACAATGTTCAAGGTTTGGGTTTTTTTGGCTCCCCCCATAATCCTGCAATAGGCGGCACTGATGGGATTGTGGGTGTTTTTGTACGACAAAACAAGTTGCACTGTTGATGTTACTGCAAGTGAGCTTTCTAGTATGTCTTCATAATGTGCTCTATCAAATAAAGAACAAGCCGTTCCTAGTGGTATAGTAGGAAAGGACTAATAACAAAGATACAGTTAAGAGCAACAGGAAACCTCATCAGTCAAATTGTGATCCTTAAATACCATTTCCCACTAAAAGGAAGAGAGACTCTTTGGAAAATGACTGCAACTATAGCACTGTACAAAGCGGAAACATACAGTATTATGTGAAAATGATGCAGTGGTCCCAATCAACTTGCGTCTGACTCACGAGGCAGCAGATCCCAAGGTGGGCCTGGAGCACATCAGCGTAATGCCCTCCGCAGCAGATTCTCACCGCCAATGAGCTTAAATAAAAAGAATGAAGAAAAACAAAGAGAACCTAAAACACAAGAGGGACATTGTCCAGTGCACTAGCATGTGTTCACGTGAGGCAGAAGACACTGGAAGATATTCAGACTACTGAGGCAGCCAAGACAATGCAATTCAGGATGCTCAAGAACGGGCACTTCCAGAACTGCTCCAGAGCAGGCAAGAACCATGGGATGAGTGTGCTCAAAGCAAGGGGGAATATTTTGAGGGGGGTTCATGGTAACGGATCTTTTACTGTAATAATTATTTTTATTTAAACACACACTGTAGTATTTTTTAATCACATCTCATACATCATAGTAAGAATGTCGAAAGTCAAAGACAAGTACACCATCAGAGCAGCAAGAGAAACACTCACCCCGGCAGGGCAGCCCCTGGGACTTGAGAGAGCGGTTCCCAGACCCCGGCAGGTACCAAACCCCAAAGACGCACAGGGCTCTTATGTTTGTTTGTTTTTAATAATTTTTTAAAATTTTATTTTAAAGGGGATAAAACCAAAGAAAATAAAACAGAATAAAACCAATCAAAAATAAGCCAGTATAAGTGATACAGAACTTCAAAACCTTACAAAACCAACAATAGTTGCCATAATGCCTTTTGTTGTCTTCAAAATAGCTGCAGATACTTTCGGACATAGTAAAAATCGAACAGAACAAAATAGAATAGAAACAATAAAACCAAAACTATGAATGCAATAAAGGGCTTCAAAATGAGCCATTAGTAAATTCAAAATGGCTACCATATATGTCTTGTTGTCTTTCAAATAGCTGCTCATGTCATCAGATTTAGCATCATCAAACAAAACAAAAGAGAATAAAACCTGATCCAACGAGACAATCAAAATGATACCGTTTCCTGGCTGGGATGGCTTCCCGGTGAGGCCTGGGTCCCCCCGCAACCCCTCCCCACAGTCCACGAATGGCTCAGACTCACGGAGAGAGGCTGGGGTGTGGCTGTCCCCACTCCGGCAGCAGCCAGCATGTGGCACTGGTTTCTAGGCGGGGATCACCTCCTGGTGGGGCCCCTGGTTCTCTCCCCCCACAGTCCACGAATGGCGCAGACTCACGGAGAGAGGCTTGGGTGTCTGGGGCTCTTATGTTAAATGGCATAGGAGTCACTTATAACCTGCTCACATCCTCCCTGTACTCACTTCACATGTTCTCTAGATAATAGCACTAATTCTGCTTTATAATTAGGTGCTAGATACCTAGTACAATATGAATGCTACAAAAACAGCTGTTCTTCTGGCTTGTTTTTCTAAGCTTGTACTATTATTTTTTCTTTAGTCATTTTTTAATATTCTTGTACCATGGTTAGTCAAATCTGTGGATGCCAAACCTGAAGACACAGAGGGGCAGTTATTAAGCGAAACCCTCCAAAAAAACTAAGATGCAGCCTGGAAAATACTAACTTTATGCCAAAGAATGCACAAAGAGGAGCAGAGGAGCAGCATGACGTGGCAGACAGCCAGTAACCCTAAGGCCAGGTGTCAGCCCAGGTAGACCAGTGATGCAGTCAAAGGTGAGTGGGTCACGCAGTCCAGTGAAAACTTGCCTAGAACTAGAACAGGATCCACTGAGATACTGTCTACAAGAGGCACAATTCAGACTTGAGGTAAAGACAGATTTACAATAAGTGGATGGAAAATTTTATGAAAATATGTGGGGAAAAGTATTCAAAACGAAGTGTCTCCACATGGCTAATGAGATGAAATGTTACACACCAACAGTAGCACTCCTCGACCAGGCAGGGGACACCTGGCACAGACCTTACTTGAAAGATGCCCAGTGGTTCAAACAAAGTGGAAATGAGCAAGCAGTCTGCACCTGTTCGTGGCCATCCCTACACCTCCACCTGGAGACTGAGCCGCTGGATGCTACCTCCTGCTCCTGAGCACAGGAGTTCCAGGTGGAGCCTGGCCTCTGGGGCACGGATGCCCTTGGCCCTCAGTGAGGAAGCAAGGGAGCCCGCTGACTTCTTCCAGAAAACAGAGACACAACCAGTTCCTGGATAACACCACATCATTTCCAGTGGGAGCGGCCGTCTGTTTTTCTTGTTTCTCTGTGTGTTTCAATTTGTGCCCCCAGAAGTACTCATGAAGTGTCACTTTGTCACCAAGGTTTGCATGCTTTCATTGAGGAATATTTTCAGTATTAAAAATTTTGTATCTCTTTAAAGTATATGCTTAAAACATACCCGCATTATCTGTACTTACTAGGTGTACACATACAGTTTCGTGCGTGTGTGTGCAGGGCCATACGTGAATAATTCTTTACATTTAGGAACTAAATGAACACTGAATGTATCAAGTCTAAGAACTGCAAATAAAAATCAGACTGAAAAAAAGAAGGTAAGTGTAATCTATTTTTGTTTAGTGTTGTATAGTGTTATTTTTACATCATAATATCTACTCCTCCATTTTTAAACATTCATGTTTCTGATTTTTGCTTCTGTAATTAGGGTTCAGATAAACAACATTACCATGAAAGCTTTGCAAACATTCGTGGTATAATTTTTTAAAAACCGTTTGTCATATAGAAAGAACTGTAAGTGTTTAACATAGACTATATCACAGAAACTAGTAACTATTGTCGTTTAATAAGTTTAATAGACATTTGAATGATAATGCCTGACTTTAGTGTTTTGTGTGTAGTATTCTGTTGTCCTTCTTAGATTCTCACAAGAATTACCAAACTTATTTCTTCACAGGAAAAATCATGTATGCTAGACATCAAGGTATGTCTCAGTAAAGACCCAAACTGTTAGTTGCTATTAATGTGAACACTCTTAGTGAATTTTAAATGTCTTCAAAGAGATGTCTTGCACATTTAGACAAGATATGTACACATTTGTTACATGTGCATGCATCCACATGTGTTACTTTTCTTACTTATGTATTCATAAATGATTATTACGATACACATATGTCCTAATGACACTTCAGTGGGTCGGAATCTGTACCACAAGAATATGCTGTGACTTAGAGGTTTTCTGCCATTCAGGGCCTCAGTTGTTCAAAGAGAAATTTCACGCTGTGAGTAAATATTTATTTACAAAAGGAAACCAACAGCAACAAAATTCATTCTTCATATTTCTTTTCAAAGTCAAGTTTACTTTAAGTGAAAACACAATAAATCTTCGGTAATAGAGAACAGAACTGAAGTTACTGAATAAAAACTAGTTAATGCCAGATAACAAAACAGAACCACTCAAAGGGAAGCTCATCTTAAACTATTTATAGCATAACCATGTTCCCTTGTATGGAGGCTTTTATGTTTGGACCTCTGAGTGATTCTTACCAACATATGTATAAACCTTTGTGCTATTTTGAAGGAAACCAAATACAGACACACACACACACACACACACACGCACGCACGCATGCACGCATTCCAATTCATCTACTAAGCTTTAAAGCTCATTTACACAACAATGTTTTTGCCAAATTGGCCAGTGTCAGATCCACAGTCTGTAGCTTGCTACTATGCCTTGCACAGGAAAGCAGTAAGACTCACCCTCATGTAATACCTTACTAAGTAAGATTAATGAGCACACAGCAGAAGTTTCAACTGAAGTTTACATGAGAATAAACTGCACTACACAGAAGTTCTGAAAGACTTGCCAAGTCACACATCACGGAGCTTAAATATTTACATAATCATTTGCACTTATCACTCTGATTTCAGCACCATAAATATACGGAAATGACATACAGTAGACAGAATTCAGAAGTCGTGGGCTGGTAGTGTAGCTCAGTGGTAAAGCACTTGCCAAGCATGCATGAGACCTGGAGTTTGATCACCAGGAGAAATGGAGAAAGAGATGGAGAGAGAGAGAGAGAGAGAGAGGGAGAGAGAAGCAGGGGGAGGGGAAGGGAGTCACTTTCCCCACAACTCCAACATCCCTTCTCTCCAAAAATCTCTGGAGCAAGCCAAAGTCCCCTGGTCAAATGAATCTCTAAAAGATCACCAAAAGGGGCCTTCCACTTGTTAAAAGGTGTGATAGTTCTAGTTCTTTGGGAGCTGTTTTTAAGAAAACAAACTGGTGATGATTCCCCTTCCAGCCAGGTAAGAGACGCATCAGTAACCCCAGCTGCTGCCGACGCCCACAGAGCTGGACAGCCAGCCCCCCGGGCTGAGGTCACCGCAGGCTCCCTCGGGCACATGGTGAAGTGGGAGTAGGGGTTGTGACGGGGCAGTTCTCATTTTCATAAAACAGCTTGTCTGTGAGTGTGCTGTTTCCAGACGGCTCTAGATTTTCTCTGAATCTAAGAAATGTCTCTGCGCAAGAACGTTGGCTTCCCCTGACCAGTGCAAGAACACAGTTTAGCCCATTTTTCCTGAAATTCAGGCGCCTTCTAGGCTGGCTCCAGTGGACCAGAGCCACCCACACTTGTCTTCTTTGGAGGTTTCTTTTTCTATTTCTTTTTCTTTTTTCTTTCTTCTTTCTTTTTTTTTTTTTTTTTTTTTTTTAGCTCCAAATTAACTTCAGGCTATCTTAGAAAGGCAAACTGACCCTAGATGGCCCTCACCCCTGTCCAGGGGAGCTGCATAGAAATGTCACCGCTTTGGAGAAATGGCCCTAGTGGAGTGGCTAACAAGATTGTGTGCATTGTTTTAATTAGGCAGTACTGTACCAAAAGTCTTCTTTTTCTTTTTAAATTGGGGCTCTAATAGAAAAAGTAATTTGTCAGGCAGTGTATCTTTTGATTAACTGCATATTGTTGCATTTGAAGGAAAATGGCCCAATAACTACATCTCTAGACTTTTCTAATCTTAATTTACATAAAGCACAGTGCTCTTTCTCCCAGCAGTAAGGAAATCATTACTGCGAAGAAGATGTGTCTTATGAAAAGATAGACATATGCATTTGTAACTTACAAACCAAAAGGATTTGAAGCTTCATGGACTTGTCTACGAGAAAGCAAATGTTTCTGTTGGTTTCTCCAGAGAGGCGTCCGCCCACAGCTAACAAAATCCAGCACGTCTCGAGTTTACACTGCTCCCACTTCCACACATCGTCGTGACCGGCACCTGCCACCCAGCGTCCCAGCCAGCAGGACCTGCAGGTGAGAGACTGCGGGGCCGGCTGGTCACACTGGTGACGCCGCCCAAAGTCTCTGCCCTTGCTCCAAGTTCTCTGAGCCATGTGGAAATAATTATGTAACCAGTGTGAAGACATTATGGAAAGACACTAGCTCACTAGAAGATCAGGGGATCGGATGGGCTATTAGAACACAAAATCGTCCTTTTCCCCATGTGACTCAGATGAATGAACCTCTTGGCAATGAACTGTCAGTATTTCTTTCTCAGTGAACTGAAGAGGAGACCGCAGATCAGTCTTGGCCTCACATCTGTTCCCTGCTGGAAAGGTGTAGCGGTTGGGGAGTGGTGGGGATTCGGAGGTACGGAAAGCAGCAGCCCTTCACCAAGGAGTGCACGGCTTTGGAGCTGACCTTCCTGCCCTGTCCAGCTCGGTCCTTGCATGCTGGGTCATGGTGGCAGCTCCGGATGGCCCCAGCATCTTCTCTCGGAATCCGCACCCTCCCCGCTTGGCCCAGGCCAGTCTGTGTGACTAAGGCACAGGGTAGAAGCGATCTGTTTCATTGCTGAGACAAATGAGGTTACAAAGGATGGGATCCCCATCCCCGGCATTCTGAAAGCGCCCCATGGAGAGATCTTGCAGAGCCCCTGACTGGCAGCCAGCAAGGACAAAGACCTGTGCAGGACATGGGCATGAGCGTAGGAGTGGGTGTCCCAGCCCCGCGGATCCCTGAGGTCACACCAGGCATAGCGGACAGTTCCGAGGTCTCCCCGGGTGTACGGACAGCTCCAGTGACCTCTTCAGCGACTCTGACCCAGAGCGGCCCAGCCAACCCACCCCCAGAATGCTGGTTGCCGAAATGGTATAATGATAAATGTTGCCCTATGCTGTTTGCGTTAGTCAGTGTTCAACAGAGAAACAGATTTAATATAAGATACGCAAATACAGAAGAATCGATGAGATTGGCTTACAGTGGCCACCCACGGGGTCCGGCACGGAAGAGCGCAGGGGTCTGCCTGTGCGCTGGAGACCAAAGGCTCCAGTCAAAGACCTGGAGCTCAGGGCAGTGCCCCGTTCAAGTCCGGACCACGGGGCTGAAGGGTCAGCGCCGGAAGCCAGGAGACGACGTCGGAGGTGAAGGCGAGACCAGAGCTCCTCCAAAGGAACAGAAGCAGCCTCCCTTACGCTGCTGAGACAACGAGCCAGCCTGCAACGGTCCACTGTCCTCAGTAAATACTCTCAGCCGTACTCAGAACTAAGCAGGTGCAGTTCAGTTGGACGTTTCTTACCAGTGCTGACACAGTCCACTCACTACGCCGCTGTTCCACTTGGATGATTTACTAGGAAGCAATCCCAGGTGAATACTGCGATCTGGAGGATGCTGCGCCCAAGGGGACAGCACCTCCTGAGGGTGCCCCAGAGCCGGGCTGTCCTCTCTGACTTGATGTGGGGCAGGTGATGGAAGCTTTTGAAATTCTCATAATTCATAAGGCAGCAAAGCGGCCTCAAGGCCACTTTACAGAGAAACAAGAAGACAAGAAGGGAGGATCCTTTAGAAGAAGGTCTGCAATTTAGAGGAAGGAAATCAAGTGTGGACAGAGGTTCTGGAAGAGACCATTCTTCAGAGCCACCTTAGAACAATTTCGGGTGTTTATCCCAAGAACACCATGCATGGGAGCTTCAATCCAACTCAGAGGAAGCAGGGAACCCATCTATGACACCGTGTCACCTGTGTGGCTTTGTATTCCAGGGTGCATTGCCAGCATGCACGCTTTGAAATTATTATGTGCGCCCCACTACACATAACTTTTTGATCACCAGCTTTTATTTTCTCCTTTTCCCTAAAATACTTTAAAACAGCAAGGAAAGGAGAAAAGGGGGAATAGGGTCTCACTAAGGAAACAGGGCAGCCGGAAGGGGATGGAGGACCACGGGTGAGGGCATCCCTGTATCCCTGGGGATCCCCAGACTAGAAAGGGGTTGGTGCTGGGCGACAACCATCGTCCTAAACAGGCCTGAAGGGATGTGACCGCCGGAGGGTCGGACAAGGCCAGAGCAGGTGCTGTCGAAGGCTGTGGAGCGGGGCGAGGGCGGAAATGGGGACCACAGCCCCGGAAGCAGTAACAGGAGGCACGCTGCAGCTCACGGAGGTTCCTCTGCCTGCCCCCCGAAATGACAGCACCCAGCACCCTGGGAGATGGGGCGCTGAGACCCCGATTTCTAAGGTGCAGTAGGAATATTATCCAGCCTGCACCTGTGTAGCCAAAGCTGCTATCACAGCCACATCAAGAGCCTTAGAGTGGGGCATTTGGGAAACACAGCTGAACCTCACCTACCATACTAGAAAGTCAGCAGTGGGAATGTTACTGCTCAGCCGTTTAAAGAGAAAAGCAGCCTGGAAAAGCCTCCGGAAGTAGGAAGCTCAGTGGGTAGATAATAAGGTGGAGAGGAAAGGTGATCAGGAGACCAGTGATGACCACTGTGTGCCATAAACTGTGTAAAACACACTGTTTACAATTAAAATAATTAGTCTAAGTGAAGGGATTTTTTAAAATAAAAAGGTCACAGGGTCCCGTGAGACCACAGAGTCTGCCTGCAGGCTGGCTCCTGTATGTTCTGGAACCTCATCTCCCAGGAAGCAGGCAGGGCCCCAGGCCATGCGCGCCTGGGAGTTGTGACTCACAGCCTGGCCTATGAGGTGGGGGAGCCCCTGCGGGAAACAGGAGGAAATTAACCTTCACCAGTATCTTCCACCATCTACGAAAGTTAACTCCAAATGGAAACTCTAAAACTGCAGTAGAAAATCTAAAACTTGTAGTAGAAAACACAGTGTGTAGTCTTTATAGCCTTGAATTAGGGAAAGATTTCTTAGCTATGACTCCAGAAGCATAGTAGATTAAGAACAAATTGATACATTGTAATTCTTCCAATGAAAAACTGTTGCTTTTGTGTGAACAGTTTCATTCAAAAAAAAAGAGGAAAAGGTAAGTCACAGCCTGGGAAAATATATTTTCAAACCACCCATCTGATATCCAGACTTATCTCCAGCATACAAACCCATCAAACTCAGTAACTTAAAAAAAATTTAAACAGGCAAAACAGGAACTTCACAAAGAACATATATGGATGATAAATAAACACTTAAAAAAAGTCAACATCATTAGTCACTAAGGAGTCGCAAATTAAGGCTACAATGATCTATCACTGCCCAAAAAACTCTGCTAAACTAGATAAAATTAAAAAGACTGATCGTATTCAGTTGTGACTGAGACACAGAGCAAGGAGGAGACTTTGGACAAGTGGCAGGGGTGCAGATGGTTCAGTTACTTTGGAAAACAGGTTGACACTCTCTGAAAAATTCAGTATGCATTTTCCAGTTGCTCTAGTAGGAATGATGCCGTATATCCCTATAAAACTTGGCACTTGAATACTCATTTACTTTGTTTGTAATACCTTAGAACTAGAAATAAACCAAGGGTCTAGCAACAGGTAAATGAAAAACTAAATCAAGGTATACAGAACACAATATTATTCAGCAATAGACAGGAATGAACTGTAGACAGAGCAATAAAATGGGTTAATCTCAGAATAGTTAAGTTCTGTTAAAAAAAACAACTACACCTGGCATGATTCTGTTCATAGAAAACTCTAGAAATGTAAATTAACCTATAGATCTGTAGGGTCAGAAAGCAGATGTGTGGCTGCCTCTTGTAGGGAGGCAGGGAACTGCAGGAAGTGGAGGAGGCGGGATGACAGATGTGTCCGCCATCTTGATGGTGACAATGGTTTCCAATGGCAAAGTGTATCCAAGCGTGCATGCTAAATTGGTGCAATTTATTGGACATTGAGTATACCTCAGGGAAGCTCTGGAAAACACAACACAAAGTGGAGTCCTTGAGCTCATGATTCGCTCCCTTGACTAAATTTCTGCTCATCTGTTTCGTGTTTATCCTGAGTGAATTGGATTTAGCACATCTTCCTTCCTCATTTGGACGTGTTAGTGACTGCATTAATCCGTTCAGGTAGCCATAACAAAATGCCACAGACTGAGCGGCTTAGACGACTTAGGTTTTTTTTCACAGTTGTGCAGGCTGGGAGTTCAGGACCACAGAGCCAAGGGGTTGGTTTCTGGTGAGGTCTCTGTGACTGTGTGCAGGTACCTTCTCACTGTGTCCTCGCATGGCCTTTCCTCTCTGCACATGGTGAGAGAGAAAGATAGAGACAGAGACAGACAGACAGACAGACAGACAGACAGAGAAACAGACAGAGAAACAGACAGAGAAACAGACAGAGATAGAGACAGAGACAGAGACAGAGACAGAGACAGAGACACAGAGAGAGAGAGAGGCTGTTGATGCCTTCTGATCTTCTCATGAGGATGCCAGCCCTGATTAGGGCCCTACCCTTATGACCTCAGCGAACTGTATCTCAAGGACACTGTCAACAAATGCAGTTATACTGGGAATTAGGGCTTCAGCACATGAATTTCAGAAAGACACGATTCATTCAGCCCATAGCAGTGATATTTATTCTAATTTTAGTCCTGGCACGATATGCAGTAATAATTGTACATACCCAACCTCTCCAGGCATAGCTGGCCAGTATTCTCAGTGACTAGGATTGTGGATCTCAAAGCACAGCTAGAAATGCCTATTTCCGGGTCTCTGTCCCACTCCTGAATCAGAATCTCCGAGGGGAGCACCGTTAAACCAGCACTGCGGGGGGCTCCCCGGCGGCTCGTTACTCACGTTGGCGCGTCTGGTCTGCTGTGCTGTGGAGCTGCATACGGTCTCCGTGAAGCACTGGGCCATTAATGCAGGCTTTGTGACCATTCCGTCTCCACTTCTCAGCTCTTCACGGCAGTGAGGAAGCAGCCACGTAAACACGAAAGTGACCAGGGGCTGTGTCCCGTCAGGCTGCGGTGACAAGGCCGGCCGCAGGTGTCGTCTGGGGCAGTCTGTGATCGCTCCTGTCTGCGGGAGGGTGAGCATGGAGCTGCGCACCCACTCACACCAGGCGAGGTGAGAGGCGAATCCAGGGTTTGCGACTTAGAACAGAGATTCAGAGCTGAAGCCTGGGCCGCCAGCACACAGCGCTGAATACAGATCTCTGGGCTCACCGCTCACCAGCTGACTCAGTTTCCCTCAGGATCCCTGGTTGCCTAGCACTGGCTTCCAGGAAGTCCACTCTGGCCCCTCTGCGTGGTCAAGAGTGCACTGTGACCACTGCAGAGTGAGTTCCTTGTGAATATTTCCTAGAAGAAACCCAAGGACACGGGAACCCCACCTTTGAGGGGGACGGAGGCTGAGGACCTGGGCTGGGAACCTCCCTGGCTCCCAAGTGCTGCCCACCCCCACCCCTGCCTCATCACTAGAGCCCTGGGTCTGAGGACCACGCAGGGCACCGAAATGGTTGTGCATTTGGAGTCAGGGTTCCCTTGGCAACTTTGCCTTTTTTCCTGTGTGTGGGTGTGTGTGAGGGGGAGAGGGGCTGTACCGGGGATTGAACCCAGGACCTCTGTGCCGAGCTACAGCCTCAGTCCTTTTCACATTTTTATTGTGGCCAGGTCCTTGCTGGGTCACTAATTTGCCCAGACTGGGCTTGAACTAGTGACTCTCAGGCCTCAGCCCTGCAGAGTGCTGGGGCTGCCGACCGGCACCACTGCACCCGGCTTTGCCATTTGTAAGCCAGAGGGTATCCCTGGACACAGGAAGGATTGTTCTCTTGGAAACTTGATTTGTACTTCCAAACCCAGGGAGTGAGAATTAAAACAAATCCTTTGTGGAAGTGTCCTGAAGTCAGTGAGAGGACAAGGAGGGCGCCCGGCCACCCCAGCGCTGGCCGAAGCCTCAGTTCTGTCTCAGGGATGGGCAGCCTCAGAGGCGGAATGGATGTGGTATGTGTCATTTCAAACATACTTTTAGATTTATAGAAAAGGTGTAAAGACAATGCGGTGTTCACCCATACCCTGCCCCAGTCTCCCCTCTCATGAACATCTGACATCCATGTGGCACCGACTTCCCAGACTGTGACCCAGGCTGATTGGAGCGGCTGCTATGAATGATCAGAACCAAGGCTGTGCAGAAAGAAGGGGCAGTGCTCACAGGCCCGGAGCAGCAGGCAAAGAGCAATGAGCGATCACTGCCGGAGCTCGGGTTTGCAACAAAAGTGTGGCTCTTCCTGCTCCCACACGTGCTCACTGTAAAGTGAGTTTGGGACTTTGTCCCAGGAGTGGGTCCAGTGTAGTAGTCCTCACTAATTCCTTAACTAGAGGTAATAAATATTAATAAAAAGTCCTAATTCATTGCTCATCGCCATTGTGTTGCATAATTTGCAGGCAGTTTACTCATCTGTGTCACAAAATTTAAACAACAAGCTGCTCCTTCAAAGTCGGTTAGCACCAACTGGAAAGATCTGAGTCAGACCATCAATAAAATGTGGTGGAATGAGACCCAGGTGGACAATCTGTCGTGCTCAGAAGTCTGAAGTGAAATACGATCAGCAAAGGATACAGAAAATTTCAGCCGCTAAAATTCAGCTAGATTGCTTAGAAAAAGCTGGCCGCCCTGGCCGACATCTGTTCGGGACGCGGTGTGCAGCCCCTGCGAAACCGTGTGAAGGCACAGTGCGTCTTCCCCAGCGAACGTCGGGAACCAAGGCGCCTGCGTATTACTGCAAACCGTGTGCTGTGCAGAGGGCGGGGTGACTGATTTTGATGACGCCAAAGCCAGGATCGAGATCAAGCAGCCGGAAAAGCTCTCTCCCGGGGTCCCTTCCCCGCACACGCGCCCCACTCCTCCCCATGCCTGGGAGTGGGCAGCCGCACATGCGTGTCAGAAACGGAGTATTGCTCAGGTTTCTAAGGATAAAAATACACTTTCCTTATCCGTAAAGCGAGCAGGCAGCACTAAATGATCTCCAGGGCCCTTTCCAGATTGAAAACCCTAATGTCCTGTAATTCTATTATCCTGGCCTTTGATATGGAGCCCTCAATGAGAAAAAGCTCGAATCAGGCCTGACAGCCAAAGTAAAACATGCCAACTCGGCCTTCCTCCTCTCAGGGCCCTCTGTGAATTCGTGGGGAGCCGGAGCGCGAGCCTGGCCTTGACCTGTTCTGCTGGTGTCTGGGGCCCTCGGCTACAGGGCGGGGAGATCCCAGTGTCCACGGTGGTGATGCCTGCCCCGCAGGGGAGAGGGGCGATGCTCACAGCTGGCCTGGAGTTTTAAAGAAAATTACACATCAGGAGATTTTCCAGATTAGTTGGCGTTTTCCACAGCTGAACTTGGGGAACTCGGACGGCGGTCGGCCAAGAGCTGAGGCTTGCCAACAGGGGCGGGTGGGCAGCCGTGGCCTAGGGAGGCGGCAGCAGGGCAGCTGCCTTCCTTCCTTCTTGCTAATGCCTTCCCAAAGCGAACGGTGCTTCTCTTTCCCCGTAACAGATCGGCGACACCCAAATCAGCCCATGCTGAAAACACTTCCCCGGAGCACGGGCTGCCCCTGGCTTGCTGCAGTTGCTGAGCCCTGGGCCGCCCCGCGCCTCTGAACCACACAGCTCCCTGCAGCCCACAGCTCCAGGGTCCGCATCAGGGTTGACAGCCCCCTTGGTCATATAGTGACCGCCTCTTCGCCCTTGCAAGTGAGCTGAGCTTTGGGTCGGTGCAGACAGCATGCTGTAAATGCAGATTCCAAGGCCCTGCCCACTCCGCAGAGTCAGAATCTGCTCATCAGTGAGCTCTCTGGTGGTCCAGTGCCTGCGGAGTGTTGTAAAACCTTGGCATAGGCTTCCCTTTCCTCTCCTTCTGGGAGGGAAACAACAGGCCACCCTCAGGACGTCAAGCCCCAGGCTTCACGAAGGCAGCCAGTCCTCAGCAGCAGGAGCGGCATGGGCCGCAGAGGGAGCTGGGCCTCGACCGGACCCTGCTCTGAGTGCGGGGTAAATGGGAGATTCCTTCCTCGCTCCCTGATGAGTGTGCACATGCAGATGGGAAATCATCTGCTGGGGGTTCAAAAACACAGGAGCCCCCACTTCTTCCTCAGGACGAGGGGCAGCCCTCACGCACCTCTAGGAACGATTCTGGGCTGTCAGTCATGATCGGGTGGCAGAATGCCATGCCCACTCCAGCAGCTACAACCAAACTCCCCAGTCCCAGTCCTGCGCAGTGGGGACCGTCCAGCAGCCCGAGGTGGTGCCTGGCCTGTTTGTTCCTGGAGGGGTGAGCACACACACACACACACGCGTGCGCACGCATACACACGCACCCATCATCTGGGTGTCTCAGCATCTGATAATCCCCTGCTTTTCAGTTGCCAAGTGGAACAGCGCTGCTTCCTCACTGCCCCGTCCGCCGTTGCTGCCCTTTTACCATGTCCCCCACCCTGAGTGAGCGGGCACTGTCACCGTGTGGAACCCCAGGCCCACCTGTGACCCTGAAGCCAACGTGAACATCAAGGTTCTTGCACAACTCACAGGCACATTCACGCTCGAGAAACGCTGGTGCCACCAGCACTGCACAGGGTGAAGAGACCCCTGGGAAGGTGCTCAGGGGACAGCGCTCCTCCTCCCCGAGGCCCCGGGCTGCCTGGCTGGCACGCGAAGGTCTCCGTGACCCACTGGTTGTTTCTCAAATTTCCTCTTCTCTGATTCGGGGCATGTATTGTTTGGGGCCTCTTTTTGATCACAGAGTCACAGGTTAAGTAGCCCTTCATCCTGTAGCCCGTGGGCAGCCTAATTCCAGAACACTTTGTACAAAATATCATCCAAATAGCGCACTAAACCGTCCATGTAACTTGATAAGTCTCCAGTCTTATATCAAATTTGGTCCAAATCAAGTTGTTCCTTTGAAAGTTCTGGAGCTGAAGGCGGAATGAGAAAGAGATTTAAAACAGAAATCTCGCAGCTCTGGCTGGAGCTATCCAGACAGTGACGCAGCTGACGCCTGCCGAACCTGGAAACCTGAGGGGCCGGCACGGGTGCGCCTGGGCCTTGCAGGCCTTCCTGAAGCCGCAAAAACTCCCCAAGTGGACCTGCCAGAGTGGAGGAGCCGTGTCCAGCCATATGACTTTCCCTCGGGCTGGGAGCCCTGGTTTGAAGTCAGTGCCTTGCCAGGACCCAGAGTACCCGGAGCTCAGCGGGGCGAGGGTCGTTCCTTGGAGTCACCCTGTTTAGAGACAAGTGGGAGGACGGGAGGCCTGGCTCAACTCGGTGCATCGCCACGTGGACGAGCACCCAGGGCTCGCAAAGCAGAAGGCAGGTGTCCAGCCCGCAGAGCAGGCCTGGCTGCTTCCTTCCTCCTTCACACCACGCTTCTCTAGAGACATTTGTCGTATTCGTCGTATCACTGTAGGAGATCCATGAATGCCTAGGGCAAGGTGGTTACCTTCCAAGCAAAGCCAGCAGGAGGAGGGCCGGGCTTGGCGGTGGGGGAGGAGGAGAGGCCAAGCTTCAGGGGTCTGCAGAGGAGCGGAACAGAGGTCAACAGGACGGAGCAAGGGCCCCACACCCCCGCAGCCACCTCGCTGTGGACAAACACCCCCGTGAGCGTCACCACCCACCACCCATCCACCCGGAAGAGCCGACCCCTCGGAGACCTGAACCCCCCTCACTCTCCGCCCTGGGCTCTCCTCTGCCCCCGCAAGGTCGGTCCTGGCTGCCAGAACACAGAGCAACTGACGCGCCATGGATTCACCCCTGGGCCTCTGCACCTGCAGCTGACTGTGGACAGAACATGTTTCCTGCCCACCCGCTGGCCTCGCCGCCCTCCACTGCCATCTTTGCTCTGGGAGCCTCTGCCCGTCCTGCTGGGCCCCCAAGCCTGCCCGCTGCTTGCCACCTTCCTGTCTTGCACGTGGACGCCATTTCATCACAGTTTGGCTTCCGAGTGCCCCTGAGCTGTGTCAGGACCCAGGACGCCGACAGCGCCGGGACGAGTGAGGGCGGTGACCCTCGGAGCTCCTCTCGCTCCTGCGTGTCTCTCTCCACCCCCTCCCTAGTCCGCCTTGCAGGGGAAGGGGAAGAACCCGCGTCTGCTGCATTTCCCGCTCCCGGGCACAGGATGCCGCGTCCCAGCACAGGAGCAAGGGACTCGCGCAAGGGCAGAGAAGGGTCGGGCTCCAGGGGTCCCACTGGGCTGCTCCCCCTGCCTGCCTCCCAGAGAACTTCCCGCACCACCTACTGCTCTCCACAGCCGGGTGAGTAGTGAGCTGGGATGACCTCAGCCCTAGCGCTCGAGACCACCCAGCCGTCCTGAGAAACAGCAGAACACACGGATGAAAAACTTCGTTTGGTGGCGGAGAATTCTCTCAGGGCCTTCGCATTCACAGCATCTATTTCTGCCCCATTCTCTTGCTGTTTTCTGTCCATCTCCACCATTTCTCCAAAAATCGGGCATTGCCTTTAATTCACAGCCCTCTGAAAGAGAAATGCGAGGCAACACAACGACAGCAGTCTTCCCCAAGGGGACCTTTGCCGGTTCTTTGCTCATAGACTTGGAGGTGTCTCTAAGGGAAATCCACAGACCACCCAATCACCCTCCCATTTTACAGGTGGGCCAAGTGAGGCCCAGAAAGCTAGGTGAATCACCCAAGTGCCTGGGCTTGCATCTCAAACCTTGTGTGCAAGCTGATACTCACTTCTGTGGTGGTTCTTGGTGTGGCCTGCAGACACAGTCCAAGCAGAAGGCAACCACGGGGTTCCCTGCAAGTCCAGCCAGCCAGGGCTATTGGCCAGCATCTTCGGTGGTCAGGTCTAGGCAGCTGTTTCTTGGGGTTCTTCAGGGGTTTCAGATGTACCCCAAGTTTGAGACCTGCCCCAGTGTCCAAATTGGTGGACAACCTTACATCTTGTGACCCCGAGACTGTGCGGGCCAGGGAGCAGTATGGAGAGAAACGTTGTGTCAGGCAGGGTAGGCGCTCCCCCTGGAATGATGACGGGAAGCTGAGAAGAGCCCCGCCGGGACGCTCACCAACGCCCTGCCAGGTTCCCGAGTAGAGCAGGCAGTGAGCGGAGACCAAGGAGACAGAGGCGGGCACAGGGCCTTGGTCCCCCAGCCACTGCCTGACTCAGTTAGTGCTCAAGCGATCTAACCAAGGAGGCAGAGGTCCGCGGGCAGTGCCAGTCCTCGGGAGCTCCCCAGGCCGGGGCTCACCCGGGGTTCTGCTCACGGCCCCCTTTCAGCATGGTGGGGTCACCAGGCTCCCGGCTGAGACACGAGCATCTCACTGCTGACCATGGGCCCCAGTGGAAATTGGTGGGCTCAGAGTGTGTGTTCAGCCCAGGGTATGCACCGAGGACAGTTCGAAGGGTCACCATGATTGACCAGCTGGAGTAAGTGGGAGATGGGTCCCCGAGGAAGTAAGGGAACCCAGCTGCTGCCTTGCCTCCTAGAGGGGTGGGTTCAGGGGCCCTCCTGCCAGCGACACACCTGTCAACGGCAAGGCGAGAACCTGCTTGTATGGTTGGTGGACATTGTGCCCTCCAGGTCCGGATGTGAGGAAGAAGGAGGAGAAGCTATGACTTGGGGACAGAGGCGGGATTCGGTTCCGATTATGGGACACTGAGCACAAACATAGACCTGGGTCCTGCTGATTAAAAGAGCCATTTCACAACTGGAAGGCCACTCTGGCAGTCATGCTCAGTTCCCGTTTGCTGTCCCCAAGTTGGAGATGACAGCAGGAAGAGTAACCTTCCCATTCTGCCAGGGAGACAGCCAACCCCAGAGCTTCACAGGTGATACTGGGAACAACAGAGCTCCCTGTAGATCAAAACTGCAGCGAGATTCCAACTCATCCCAGTCGGGACGGCACACAGCAAATGCCGAGAAGGGTTGAGGGAAATGGAATGTAAGTTAATATAGCCACTATGGAAATCAGTGTGGTGTCCCTCAAAAAATGAAAATAGAACTACTGTATGGTCCAGCAGTCCCAGTCTATCACAGTATGTATCTACATTTCTCTGCAAAGCCTCGTGGAGTCTTAGGTGGGGCTTTTCAGAGGTGACCGGATCCAGAGTGTGTGATGCTGGAATCAAGCATGTGTGATTACTAAACCGGTTTAGCACAGTTCTGGTTGTGCATAATGAAAGCCCACCCTGGTGTGGGTGCAGTTTATAGCCTGGATGGAATACAAAGGGAGCTGCTTGCTGCTTCCTGCCCGCCACACCATGGATGGTTTCTCCTCTGTGATGCCCTTTGCTGTGCCACTCTGCCCTGGAGCCCACCGGCTATGGACTGAAACCATGAACCAACACAAACCTCTCCTCCGTTAACTTGTGGTGTTGAGTATTTTGTCCCAGCAATAAGAAAGTAAGTAAGACACACTCCTTGGTGAACACCCAAAGGAATTAAAGTCAGCACACTCTGGGAACACTACACACCCAGGTTTATTGCAGCTAAATTCACAATAGCCAAGGTACAGAATGAGCCTCAGGGCTTACCCCTGTATGACTATGTAAAGAAAATGTGGTATATGTAGGCAAAGGTGTATTATTCAGCTGTAAAGAACAAAGATATGTCATCTGTAGGGAAAAAGAAGAGTCTTGTGTTTAGTTTAATATGCAGAATCTAAAGTAAAAAGATATGAAATTAGGAGGAAGACTATTATTAGACAGGAGAAAGGGCATAAGGGGAGGGGGAGCATAAGTCAGAGAAATGGGAGAGCAACATTATCAAAATACGTTACCTGCATGTGTGACAGTGCAACACACAACTAAAGCCGATGTTTGTACAAGTGATATCCCCTAACACCAGACAGAAGAGTGTTTGGAAAAAGAATAACAGAGGTGTGGCTTGATGCCTAGACCTCCAGGCCCTAGGTCAACCTGCCTTCCACTGTACCCTGTCGCTTTTAAGAAAAGAGAAGAAAAATGACAGGGCTAGCCTGGGAGGCCGGCCTGGAGGCCACTGCGTCTGCGAGGAGCACAGAGGGAAGCGGGGAGCAGGTCCAGGCGTCGCGATGGGGACGCCTGGTCCACACGGCGGGTGCTGCCGCTCCCCTCCACGTGGACGACCTAACTAGAGTTCAAGCACAGTCCGGCGGGGCGGGGTGGGGACTCGTGGGACTCTCAGGGGTCTGCTGCTGTGTCTCGTTTTCTATCCCAGTCTCAACCGTGCTCACGGTTTGAGATCTGATTTATGATGACTTAGGAAATTGCATATCGTCCTATCCCCGCTGAAATATGCGGCCACGTGAAAACGAAGGTGCGGAAAGAGGCCGAATCCGTTCCAGGAGGCTGTTCAGGATGTGAGGGCTAAATAGATAAAACATGGAGGAGACCAGCCACAAATGAAGCCCAGCCAGGCGGGCCCTGACCGGGAGCGAGGGAGCGCGAGCCGCACGCTGTGCACGGTGGGGGCGTCCCGCGAGCGCCCGGCAGTGGCCAGTTTCTGAACATGTCAGTTTAATTATGACGCATCGCAGCTGACAGCCACGCGTATGGAACCGATTACGGCACATGTTAAAATCAATTATTGCATATTTTAGCTCTCCTAAACACTGTAGCCAGTGCTCTGTGCATTGCTGCAGATTTCAACTCCACTAATCATTTTTACTATCATGGTTCAACAAGAAAAGAAATATATACACTTAAGTAAAAATATCTACCTGTTACTGAGAAACACACATTTCCTACCCAACGTTCAGTGCATGGCTCAGAAACAAGCAGCAGAGACAAAAGCTTCAAACGCTTGCTTTGGTGCAATCTAACCTCTCACACCTTTGCAAAGAGAAATAATAAAACACAAAATTCCATGCCATCTCCAAGCCCAGTTTTGGTCAATTTAAGGCACTTTAGTGTCTTTACCAGCAGTGAGGTTTACAGCCCTGCTCCAGGCTTCTTGGGTGTAGCGTGTTTGTCTTCGTGTTCACCCCATCTCTGTAGCTTTTCTTCACCCCCTTCTCAGGTTCCTAGCTTTAAAATCCTCCTTCAAGTTCCACAGTTTATTTATTTTCTGTTTACTTTTTCATGCACCAGCAAGATGCTGGCTTATTGAATAAAGTTAAGGAGGCGAGGGCGGGTGAAGGTGGGCAGTGTGTGTCTGTCTGTCTGTCCGCAGAGCTCTACTGTCCCTGGCTACCTGAGCTGTGGTTCACGCTAAGACAGGCTGGCCCTGCGCGAGGGCTGTGTCTCCAAGCTTGGATTTCGGCTTCCTGCCAGTCGTCAGCACAAACCCGCCACAGACACCCACCGTCTCGGAGGGCTTGAAGCCTCAAGCCCATCCTCGCAGTGAGGCGTTGTCCGCCCCAGTCCTTCTGCCTGGGAGCTTGGGCCAGCACTCAGGGTGCCCAGGCTTTTCCAAACACAGCTGCACACTGCACAGAACTTGGCACCGGGGAGCAGGTGGGCGCAGGTCCCTGGCAGGGGATCAGTGGTGTCTGAGTCAAGAAGAGCCAAGTGGTCCAAGCTGGGGTGCAGGAAAACAGCCCGTGTGGTTTGGCGAGGAGCGCGTGGGGTGGCTGTCGGGAACCCAGCCTCTGTGCAGCAGCTGGAAGAGGCGCTCAATGGCCCCTTGTCCTCCAGCCCAGGGCGCAGCCCAGCGGGACTGCGTCAGAGAGAACCCGGCCGAGGCGTTGCTGAGTGGAGGGCGGCTCTGGGTTAGAGCTCCGGGGGCCGGACTGTGGGTGGCTGTGCTGCGTGTGTTTGCTCGGCAGCTGGAGGCGGGGCCGCCGCTCACCTGCTGTCCCCCTCCTGCTCCTTCGTTTGTTCACTTTTTGACTCAGGAAGCACTTTGCTGTAGTCTAGGTCTGAAGTATCCCCCAAGGTCTCAGGCTGAGGAGCTCCTGGGAAGAGGTGGAACTTCTGGAAGGGGGGACCTACCAGAAGGAAGTCCAGCCACTGACGGACCCCATCCCCTTCTGGTCTCTCTCGCTGCTTCCTGACCACCGTGAGTAAGCAGCTCGCCCCATCACACTCCCCCACCAGGACGTTCTGCCTCCAACAGGCCCCAGAAGTGGTGGAATCAATCCCCATGGACTGGGCCCTCTGAATCTGAGAGCAGATGACGCCTTTCCTCTGTTAAAAAGATTCATCTCCAGCATTCTGCTGCAGGGACAGAGAGCAGAGGAATACACGTTTGTCTTAGATCTTGCCCAGGAGACCCCTCTCCTCTGTTGAGGCTCACAGGTCTCCAGCGCACCAGCAACCACAAGGACACTGAGAAGAAAAGTGACCCCATGATTTCTGGAGTGGCCGTACATGGGGGGTGATCCTGTGTTACACCTTCCCCGTCCCTGTGGTCACCGTGTGCCCAAGTCACCGGAAACCCATGCGGTGGGAAGCTGGCAGAGGCAGCCAGCATGGCACCGTCCAAGCAGTAGGTGGGCCACATCTTCATGGCAGCCACAGCGCTCAGAGCGCCGCCTCACTTTCCTGTCAGTGGGACCGGGGCTACGGAGTAGGGAATGTGTCAGTGGCCACGTGTGAGTGGGAAGAAAGTTGGGGAGGAAGGCTGTGTGTGGGCAGAGTTCACCCCCGCGGCTCCAGTGTGGATGAAGGAGCTGCTGACCTGCAACGCTGCAGGCAGGAACCAGAGCTGGGAGGCCTGGAGACCACAGCAGCCGGGAGCCACAGCGGGGCTCGGCCCGGGAGAGGAGTAGACTTCAGAAGGGACGGACAGAGACAGCCCCAGCCAGAACCACAGCATCACCGAGGGAGGAAGAGGGGAGCACTGAGGAGCCCCCAGCTCCCTGCCGGGACCCTGAACATGGTTCTCCACAGAGATCAACCTCCCCCACCTCCAGCAAAGCATTGTATGTAAGAGGCTGGAAAAGGCCGGAATAAAACTCTAAGCAGCCCGGAGTCAGGCCCAGCTTCCCTAAGGGTCCAGAGTCATCATGGCCACATACTGACCCCCTCCCGTTAGGAAGAATCGGCCCGAGGTGATGCTGAACTGCTTTCCCAGCCCTTTTCTACTTTCTATTTTGAGACAGAGTCTCACTAAGTCACTAAATTGCCCAGGCTGGGCTTGAATATGCAAACCTCCTGCCTCAGCCTCCCAAAGTGCTGGGATTACAGGTAGGCCCTGCCACACCCTGCTGGAGGAGACCTATGGAGCGAAAGCCGAGAGTAGGCTATCTCAGCCGCGTGCTCTGTGCAGTGGCTGGGCTGGCCAGGGCTTCGGGAGGGACCCTGGGGAAAGTCCGGCATCCCAGAGGCCTATGCCAAGGGGTTTGTCCTTGATTCCAAATCGTGACAAGAAGTGAGGGCCTTCGTGACGGGCTCCCTCCCCTCTGCTTAGAAACTCACACCAGCTTTTGATGCCAATGCGTTCAACAACTTTTGAGGGTCAGCTACAACTTCCCCATCCCCTTGCATCGGGAAAACAATCCCGAGTTCCAGAGTTAAGGACGCCCAGTCCGATACGATACAGCGGGGTTCCGACCCTGGTTTCACCCCGGGCAAGTGGTAGATCGCGCCCCAGTTTCCTTCTCTGCCAAATGGGGACACTAATGGCACTGACTTGTGAGATGGGTTTGAATGGTAAATGAGTTAATCTCTAAAAAGATACCAGAACAATCATTCGTATCATCTTCATTACAGTCGTATACAGCGAACCGTGGTTCTATGTTCTCAGGCAACACTACTGGAGCCCTGTGAACTGTTTCCCAGGAGTGTTGGAGGGTGCCCATGACGAGCTACAGGAACGACGCAACGAAATCCTGCTTATCCTGGCCTCCTGGTCAGCACCACTGGCCCCACCCAGACCCAGAGCCGAGCAGACTCCAAGGGCTCCAGGGTACCCGAATGACAGAGAGGGGAGGTGCAGCGAACACATTTTCTGCTTGAGCTGCGTTCAGCTCACGTTGCGTTATCAGCATGTGACCTGCTGCAGGCCAGCGAGCAGCGCCTGCCCACTGCTGCCCACGGGAGACTGGCTCAACGGCTGGCAGCACGGCCAGCGCCAGTGGGGACTCAGCTCCCGCCAGGGACCTAAGCAGGGTGGTCCCTGGGGCTGGCACACGGCTCAGCAACACCTAGGGCGGACTCCTCCGTCCTCGCTTTGTGTACCCTCCCCCTGTGTGGGCAGGGCCCGGGGACAGAGGACCGGAGGGCACAACAGGGTGGCAGCACCCACCTGGGCCAGCTCTGCTAGGCTTCCCTGGGCTGTGCCCCCCTGGTCAGGGGCTGGAGACCAGGACATGCTCCGTCAGTACTCTGGATCGGTGGGGAAGGGGGCGAAGGGGACTGTTTAACTAGATCCTGCCACACCAGAGGCCCTGGCTTCCGGACCTGGGAACCCCAAGGTTGCAAAGGCAACTGGACACTGGCACAGAACTCCTGCCCACCGCACTGTGTGTGGCCAGTGCTTGCCATTCTGTGGCGCCTACCTAGACTCCCGCACCTGCCCCAACTGCGTCTCACCTGGCTCTGTGTTTCCGGGGCCCATTATGTTCATGCACTGTGTTTCTAGACTTCACGGTACTTCGTTTTTTATTTATTTTGCAGTACAGTACTAGGGATCAAACCCAGGGCCTTCACACTGAATTACACCCCCAGCCCATTTTTATTTTTGAGGCAAGGTCTTACTAAGTCACTTGGGCTGGGCTCAAACTGGCAATCTTCCAGCCTCAGCCTCCCAGAGTGCCGATATTACAGTATACTTCATGTTTTTAAACTTACCTTCTAAAGTGGTTCTTATTACTGATGTGACCCAAGTTCATGGTAAAATCATTCAAAACTTCTAATAAGCAAAGAGAAGGAGAGGGAAAAGGGAAAGAGAGGAAAATGTTCTATGGTTCTATTCCACAGTGAAGATGATAACTTCTAATTACTTAAATATGTCATTTCATTCACACGCATTTTATTTTCCAAAATAAAACCACAAAATGCATGTGACTTTGTGACTTAGTCATCTTTTCTATATACACTTAACAACACAGTATTGACTTGATTCCATTTAAATATAGCATTTCTACAGCATTAAACTATGCAAGTGATTTTTAAAACTTAATCTAGTGTTAACATTTTTACCATCGTAAACAATCCTTGTTTACATTCATGCCTACTTGTTAAGAATTCAGTGTTGGGGGTAGGGACAGAGCCAACAATTGGGAAGATTATGTCATCGGCATTGATGTTTTGATTTGTGCTTTGAAACATTGGAACTTTGGCAGTCAGAACAAGGGGGGGGACCAGCGGGAACTCATTGTATCAGCGCAACTGTCTTCACGAAAGGGGCTGGAAAGCTGGGGCGGGGTGTCCCTTTCTGTCCCTTTCCAGAGCGAGGATCCTCGAACCCATCCCACCACCAGCATTCAGTCCTGTGTGAAGACAATCAAAAATATTTGCACTGCACAAGGCAGGAGAGAAAGGGACTGTCCCCAGGTCCCCAGCAGGACGGCCGCTCCGCGGCGCTGACGTTTCCTGGTCCTATAATCAAGCTTCAAAGGCCCCAGCGACAGCAGCTAAGTTGTCCCAGATGGCGGCACAGACGCAGGAGGAGGCAGCGGCTGCTGTGAGCGCCAGGAGGGACAGGCCAGGCGGGCTGGCGGAGGACGCACAGGGACAGGACGCGGGCAGGGGCCTCAGCCACCTCTCCCGCCACGGCTGCGTCCCCTGTGCGTCAGCTCCTGGAGCTGCAAAGGCACAGTGCGAACTAAATTAAACCACGGAGAGCTCAGGTTTCATTTTAAATGAGTTTCCTTTATGTCCACACTGAGCCCCAAAGGCTGACACTGGGCTCCCTCCACCCGGACTCCAGCCGGGGCGGAAGCTCCACCAGGTAACCTCGCCTGTCTGCGTCCAGCTAGGGAGACACCTTAACGGCATCCATGACAGGTCTGCTTAAAAGCAACTCCTGAGACAGAAGACGTAAGTACGGGGTGATTTTCTAGTCTCAAAAAAAAAAAAAAATACATTCTTCACTTTATAAGAGAATTTTCAGAGAAGTTTGTTCAATGTGATCTTTCTAAGAGGCAGTTTACAAAACTCCTATTCATACTCATTTTCTGAGAACTCCTCCATTGTGTATAATTAGGTAGACCCACATCACTGCAGTCAACATAATTATATCAGTTGGTTTGCATAATAAACACCACCAGTCTCAGCGCCTGACGTCTGACAAAGCATTTTCCTGAATACGATCCCACCGCCGCCACCAGAGATGTGCTGATCACCGTTCTCTCCAAATCTGCGGCTCAGAGAGGCTGAGTCACCTGTGCAGGATGCACAGCGGTCGCCAGTGGAAGTGGGGACGGGACCCATTTCTCTGAGTTAACCATCTTCTCCTCTCACTCGACTGCGTGGTCCAGATCTACGATGGCCATGTGCCCCATCTTCCTGGGGTGTCCATTTAAGATTCTCTCCAGAATCCACTGACGGCAGATTTTTTCTTTTATTCTCAAAATTGATGCAGTTTGGGCAGCAGCACTAGCGCGCTGTGCCGGAGTCCCGGCAGAATGCTCCTCTCTGTCTCCCTGATTCTGTGTCGCCTTCGCCTCGCGTCTCAGGGCAGGCGACCGTGCCGTCCAGGGAGAAGCAACGCTCAGGCCCGCCAGGCGCTGGGGCCGCCCGACCTCGGAGCAGACGAGTAGAGGCTGCGGGTGGGGGCGGCAGGAGAGGGGGCGCCGCGCCCCGGTCCAAGCCGCCCAGTCTGTGTGCCAGAGCTGCGCATCCCGCCAGGCGCCCCGCGCCCTCTGCTGTCCGCCTGCGGACCAGCCAAGCCCCTCTTCACTCCCGGGGTCGCTAAGCTGGGTGTTTTTCTTTACTAACTTTGCCGGTCTTGCTAGAAGTCGGTCAATTTACTGCTCTTTTTAAAAGTCCGAGCTGTTTTCGTTGATTTCCTCCAGTGCTTTTTCTGTTCAATTTCATTCTAGTGTTGGATTCTTTCTTTACTTAAGGACCTGTGCCCTTTTTTCTGCTTGATGCATTTAATGCTACGAATACCAGTCTATGAAAGCATTCTTGTAAGACATATTCCTAGCACCCCACCCAATAACTGCAGTCGGTGGGGGGGGGGGGTTTGCCCAAGTAAGTCGCAAACTTCCAGTAATGCCCCATGGATATTCTAGAAGCTTCTTCATTATCACCACAGCCTGGGGTCCACTGCACAGACCCTCCGACGGCGAAGGGATGAACTGTGGTCCATCGACACTGCGGCGCGGCAGTCAGGGAAAGAGCGTCTGAAGCCACAGAAGCCCTGGGAGAGCCGGCAGCCAGCCGTGCTAAGTGAAAGACGCCAGACCCAACTGCGTGCGCTGAGGAAGGGCAAAACTATAGCGGCCAGGAAACACCCGCTGGTGCAGCCGGGGTAGAGCGGGGGCCATGTTCGGGCGGTGCACGCGAGACCCACGTGGGGCCCACGACGATCCGGGCGGCCGAGTCCTGGCATCGCCCCACGCAGAGGGCGCGGCAGGAAGAGCGGCCCAGCCGCGTGCAGGGGCCCCTGGGCCGCATGGGTCCCCACTCAACACGGATGCCGTGATGGGGGCGGGGCGCGTGTGACTCTCTGCTCTCCGGTCGATTTTTTTGAAGCTCCTAATTCAAAGCCACTCTGGGCAGCGATCCTTTCTCTGTCCAGCGTTGTCCAGCATCGCGTCTGCGATGGGTCCGGGCTGGGCGCGGCCGGTCCCCGGGGCCGTGCTCCTGGGCCCCGCTCCCCAGCGCTCGCTGCAACCTCGGTCCCCGGAAGGCCCCTGCGGTGTTCCGAGCCCAGGACTGGGAGCACCGTCCCCCACACGCGCGTCTGCGGTCCCTGAGCCCAGGTCTGCGGTGGAAGAGACGTGGGAGGGGAACAGAGGCGGGGAGCGCCGTCAGCCCCCAGGGTGCTGCCCGGTGCACGCGAAGCCGCCCAAGGGTCCCGACCCGGCCTTCACAGCCACACCCAGGGGAGCGGCGAGAAGGGTTCTGGGGCCAGAGCCTCGCCCGGTTGCACTCTAGATGAGACAAACGGGTGGGTCTTCCTAACACGCAGCGGCCTGCGCCGCAGCCAACCCACAGCAAGGTGGGAAATGCACCCAAAGGGTGCACGGAGCCGGAAAAGGCCTCCCAGGATGTGGGCGTGCCCGGAAACACAGCCTCCCGCGCTTCGGCCAGGCGGGAACTGCAGGTGCCACTGCCGTGTCCTCCAGGGAGGCGCTCCGAGCTCTGCGCGAAGGCCAGGCAGAAGTCGGTGTCCTGGGAAAGGCAGGCGGCCCGCTGTGGACCAGGGCCGGAGGAGAGGGTGGAGGGCTCCGGGAGGGACCTCCGGGGCGCCCAGCTCGGCTTCGCTGTGTGGGGAGGCTGGCTCTTACGCCGCACAGCAGGAGGCAGCCCAGCTTTTCTGCAAAGGGCTAAAAGCCAGCAAGGAGAGCGTCGGGAGCCCTGTGGCCCGGGCCCAGCTGCTCCCCAGACAAATGTGGCCCAGGTCAGGCCACACCCTGTGCCATGGGATGAGAATCCCAGAGGGCCAGAGCCAGGGTGCAGACCAGGGCCCATTCCATGGGTGTGGTCAGGACCCATGGGTGTGACTAGAATTCCATGTCACTATCATATAACCTGACACATGCTTAGCACTAGCCAGACAGGAATGAGAAGGGGAGATGCCGGGGCAGGCGAAGAGGAGGCCTTGGCTGGAGGCTTGGATACAGGCACCACCAGCAGGCAAGGATTAAGAGTCCTGCTCGACGCACCAGTGCCAAGGGGCTATTGGTGGCCCAGCGCCAGGGAGCAGGAAAAGGAGGCTGGGGAGCGAGGAGAAGGCAGCTACCAAGGCAGCACTCGGGAGCAGGCGGAGCAGAGGCAGGGCTGGCCCTTCCCTCCGCTGCGGCCACATGCTCAGTGACAGTCACGCCCGTCCCACGGTCTCCACAGGGACTGAGCAGCACGGGCGGGGGCGGCTCCCTCCCCGATCACCTCGGTGCCCTTTGGCGTCCATGGGAAACCAACCGTGTGCCAGGAACCCCAGGACGAAAGCCTCACTCTGCAGAGCACACTCGCACAGCTGGAGCTGAGGGGAATGGAAATCACAGTCTCAGCCCTTGCGAGGTAATCAGATATAAATAAAACAAAGATCCACAAGGGCATTTTATTACGTCCAATCAATTCCTCAGAAACAGATGCACACACACAAAAAATAGATTCAGAAATTATTCTGATTGTAATGGCCACCAGAGCAGGTTCCAGAAATACAAACCTATGATCACCC
>RJWM01022479.1:0-33541 GCA_004363535.1 Dasyprocta punctata | reverse complement strand
AAAAAGAAAAGTAACTGTAACTAAATGAAATAAAATAAAAATCCACAAGACTGGAATGACTAAATGGAGTATGCAAAAAGCTCTTATTTATATTAGCTTTATTAACAGACAGTATTAAAAGGAATGATAAAATTAGAAAATCACTATTGCCACCCTTATTACAGTAACTGATTAAGAAAAATATCATTAATGGGTGCTAAACCATTAGGAGGTCTATTGTTGGGGAAAGGACATCCAAACACTATCAAAGTATTAACCTACAGTTTACTTGTATTTGCAAATGGGAAAATGTACCTTATATATCAGTAGGTCTTAAGGTCAGGCATTACATTAACCAAGTAATTGCATCACGGTTACTAAAATAAAGCAATTTAACGTCTTATTCTTCCTGTAGTAACAGTATTAAGCACATAAAATCACCTCCCAAATAATCACACCAAAAACCTATTCTTGATCTGTTCAAGGCTGAATTAATTTCCTGTTTATAATAAATGAAACAGAGATGAACAAGCTGAAGGTCATCAAGTTAGAAACTTCCAGATAAATCCAGAAGAGTGACACTACATCACACTAGTGACATGGACTCTTCAAAATGTCATAAAAAAGAGTGGCACGGGGTAAATGTAAATATGGACAGGAGATGACACTATGCAACTCTATCTACATAGACAGTACCATGATTGAACAGGAAACTGGCCTTATTCTTGGAATATAAATGAAATACTTAAGAGTGAAGTATCACAATAGCTACTACTCATTTTCAAATACAGTAGTACAGCAAAAAAGTGTAGGCGAGGGGGAGAGAAAGGTGGTAATATACTTAACAAAATGTTAACACACTTGGTGAATCTAGATAAAGGTCAATACAGTTGTTGATTTTATTAGTACTTTTTCAACTTTTTTAAATGCCTGACTGAGAACCAAAAAAGTGTAATAACAAGTGGAGTAGAGATTTAGAGAATCAAGAGGTTACATAAAAACATACACACAACTCTTGGTTAATTTATTTGGGGACGCAACAATGATATTAATCAAGAGTGGGAAGAGGCACGCTTAAAGGGAGCAAAGATGAATAATTTTCCTTAAAATATGGCAAATAAGATTATGCAGACCATTAGTTTTCTTTAAAGTGATTTTCAAATTTATAGTGAATAGTAAGTGAATAAAAATTTGAGTTTCCCAAAGCATAACAGAAAAGAATGAGGAATAGTTTGCAAACCATTTTCAACTAATAGTTACTCAGCACAAAAGAAAAAGCATACAAAGCTGAGCATGGGGATACGCACCTGTAATCCCAGCACTCTAGAAGGCTGAGGCAGGATATCCAGTTTGTGCCCAGCCTGGGTAAGTTAGCAAGACCCTCTCAACATTAAAAAAGAAAAAAAGAAAAAAAAGAGAGAGAGAGAGAACAAAGGCTGGGGATGTAGCTCAGTGCAAAGATCATGGGTTCAATCTCCAGTACCACCACCATCACCACCAAAGGTAGATAGATGGATAGATAGAATATAAGTATCTATTATAGTTTAAATCTAAACAATACACCCAAAAGTCTCTTGCGTTTTAAACAAATCCTCCTCTTTCTCACCTCTCCCTCTCTCCCCCACTCCCTCTTCTCCACTCCTCCTTTTACTGCTGTCTTACAATGAGCAGCTTTTCCCCACCATGCCCTTTTACTGTCATTCTGCCTCAGAGTCAATCCAGTCATGGACTGAAACCTCTACAAACTGTGAGCCAAAAATGAATCCTTCTTCCCTTATGTTGTGGGTGTTGGTAATTTTGTGCCAGTAATGGAAAAGAAATTTCTAAACATGGAATTACCATGACCATTACTTTAAGGTGCACAAAAAATAGCAACAAGAAACGGTAGACCAGGTGGGTGGGAGGATTAAAACCTACAATTTCTCTTTTACCAAAACTGATCTGTTTCAAGCAAAGCACCTGCCCTATGTGGTGGCACACACCTGTAATCCCACCGCTCTGGGAGGCTGAAACAGAAGGTCATTGTGAGTCCAAGGGCAGCCTGGGCTACCTAAGGAGACCCCAAATCAAAAAACAAAAACAAAAAAAAAACAAAGAAAACCATACAAAACAACGAAGTACTACATCTTGCTGGGCAAAGTACTAGATCTAGCTACACATGCTTGTAATGCCAGCATTCAGGAGGTTGAGGCAGGAGGATCAAAAGTTTGAGAGCAGGCTGTGCTACATGGTAAATCCAAGGCCAGCCTAGACTACACAGTGACACCCTGTCTCAAAACAACAACTATAAGAAAGTACTAGGCCTACTGCATTATGTTATAAAATACAATAGTCATTTCCACTTCATTTTCAATAAAACACTAATCTAAAGGAGTTCTCTGTTTCCTGTAGGACTGATTTATACAAGTAATCATAATATCTAAGATGACTGGACTCTACAGCTTGAAAAATTCTAATGTGTGAGGTTAAACAGTAAATATTTTCTCCCCTCGATAGAACTAAATTTACTGACATTGATATCGCCAGTACTAAGGTTCGACTTGACTAAAACATAAATATTCTACAGCCCAACAAATTTTACTGCAATTCTCCTAACAGCAACAGAAATAGTAAATAGAAATAAGGCTCTTGTCCCACCGATATCTTTCAATATCCATTTATTTCCAAAAATGCAGACTTCTGACCTTTTTCACTTTTTTACAATACACCTTTAATCACCTAAAACCTCTTTCAAAAAAAAAATAATAATGTCTGTTCATTGCACAATTAAATTCTGTAGATGAATTATAACCACTGAAATAAAAAGTCTACCTGTGCTGAGTCAATCTTTGACCACACAGACATGCTAACAGTAGGTACTCAGGAATCTTAAAAGGAAATTCCACGTCCATGAAACATAGGAACAGATTCAAAGAAAGAAGACAAGTAAGAGAAAACACCGAAGAGATAGAAAAGCTGCATCCAAAAAAAGAATGACAAAGCCACCACTTTAGCAGATGTAAAAGGAGTACCTCGTGAAACATTCACATGAGTTTGCATGTTATTGAGTTCTTCTTCAAAAGATCTCGAGAAAAAATCTGTCCCGAAATAGAAATGAAAATAAAATGGGCATGGTGGCGCACATCTTTAATCCCAGCACTCAGGAGGCTGAGGCAGGAGGATCATTGTGAGTTCAAGTCCACCCTGGACTACAAAGTGAGTTCAAGGCCAGCCTGAACTACATAGTGAGACCCTGTCTCAAAAACCAGGGCCGGGGTTAGCTTAGTGGAGTAAGTGCCTGCCTGGCAGGTGTGAGGTTGTTTGATCCCTGGTACCAAAAAAAAAAAAAAAGGAAGGAAGGAAGGAAGAAAAAAAGGAAGGAAAATAAGCTACAGAACCACCTTTCTCACCAAACCTGGCTTCCCAGTAAGTGCATACTCCTCACTTATAAGAGGACTCAGTTCTGCAGCATTCTGAGATGGAGCCCAACCCAAAATCCATCACAAACTACAAGCCTAGTGCTAGGAACCTTCAGTGCTCCTGGACAACACTGCAATCTGCAAATTAGACAATTAGAGCAATGCCTGAGAGTACAGGGAACACAGGAACATGAATAAACTTTTGCATGTTTGAAAATATATAAAATGTTCATAATGCTAAAGTGAGCACTTGAAAGACATGGCATTTTTGTCCACCTGTTTTCAAGTTCTATAAATGAAGTCATCTAAGAAAGTTCTATAAATGAAGTCATCTAACTTCTTTGTAAGAGAAAGTGAGGACAAAAACAATTCTAATTTCTTCATAAAAATAAAAATGGTTAACTGCTATCACAGGTAGGTAAATCACACAATAGGATAACTCTACTCTGTGATACATACAGGAAACTTCTGCTTCCTATAGTGCTACACCAGCAGACACGTGCTACCACACTCAGCTAAGAAACATTCTTAGGGGCATTTACCACCAACACTTACCTTCACCTTCGTAAAAACAAAATGCTTCAAAATAAAAAAGTAAGTTTTCCCCGCTATTAACAGAAAATGAAGCATATTAAAGAAAAACACAATGACTTTGAGTTCTCCTATAATGTGACTAATCCCTACTTGGGAGAAAAGTGAAAATAAGAGCTAAGACTAAATTAAAAAATAAATTCGCAAGGTCACTAAAGAAACTTAGAAGTATCTCCTATATATAATTATGAGATTTACAGCACCCAGAGAAGACTCTTATAGAATAACATGGTTGTAAGCCGGGCGTGGTGGCGCACGACTTTAATCCCAGCACTCAGGAGGCTGAGGTAGGAGGAGTGTTGTGAGTTCGAGGCCAGCTTGGGCTACAATGCGAGCACAAGGCCGGCCTGAGCTACACAGTGCAACCCTGCCTCAAAAAACCAGGGCTGGGAGTTTGGCTCAGTGGCTTAAGCTCCTGCCCTGGCAGGCGGGAGGTTGTGAGTTCAATCTCCGGTGCCGCAAAAAAAAAAAAAAAAAAAAAAAGAATAATATGGTTGTGACAGTATCTGCACGGAAAACAAAGTCAAAGAAAATACTGGCATTTCTAATACTAATTTATCTCGAAATACACACTATATCCCAAGGCAATGGGCAAATTTTTCCTAAATTGCTCAGCACAGACTGCAGTTTTGTCATCTTATAAGCAATGTGCTTCATTTTATGATCTACAAAATAAAATTCATTTATCTACTGCCTTCTGTACTCTTTTTGGGAGAAAAATTGGAAAGATCAAATTATTTCTCACTTAAACATGATTTTTTTCTTTATACAGCCCTGACACATCTGTGTACACTCACCTATCAGCATCTTTATCTTCAGGCAACATGGGAGGCAAAGGTAACGGTGGCAAGGTGGAGGTCACTAAAGTCACATGTTGCTCCTTCTCCTTGGCTCCGACGCTTGGTGTCAGTGGTTTGGCTTTCTCTTTGAGAGATACTGGTTCCTCCTTTGTAGCAGCAGATTTACTCTCCTTCCCAACTATAGCTGTTTTCTTGGTGGCTTTATCTAAAACCAAATTATTGTCTACCTTTGTTACCTGAAGAGGTGGCTTTGTTTTTGCCTTGTCATTTTTTAAAGTTCCACCACTTGAAGGAGAAGGCACATGCTCAGTTTTAACCTTCTTCACATCCTTTACATGGTTGGTTTGTGATGAGCTGGTTCCAGTTTCTGTGTTCGCCTTCGTTGGTGTAGATGTGTTGGAGGCTTTTGCAGCTTTCGCAGCTGCCTCTGCAGCCTTGGCCGCTTCGGCAGCTTTTGCCGCCTCTGCAGCTCGTGCCGCCTCTGCAGCACGTGCTTTTTTATTCTTGTTCAACTCGGCAGCCAGGCTACTCTTCAGAGTCAGTGTGCTAGGAGAAATGCTAGAATGCCGACTCCGGGATCTAGACAATCTGTGCCTGCTACGAGACCTTGAATGCCTAGACGAGTATGGACTTCTACTTCGAGATTTGGCAGACCGCCTGGTGAAAAATAATTAAGATTTAGTAATCAGGAAAATTCAATCTAAAATGTACAGAGTGCTAACTGGAAACTGAAATGAAACATTTACTTCATTTTAAAATAATCATGTAGCTTTTGGGAGAATTTTTTTTAACAAACAGGGCTTTAAACCAAAATATTATCTGATGGCTACAGTTTTCTTGAAAATAGTTTGTCCTATCTTTCTCTGACTTACAAATTCTCAAAAGTGATGCTAGAACACAGCACCCCTCAGTAAGAAAAAAATACTGTGAAATCAGGAAGCACATGACAAAGCATCACCACTGTTTCAGAAAACACAAGCAGGCTGTAAGAGAGCAGTGATGGCAGGAGCACAGCACAGGCTGACCAGCCCAGCAGGGAGAGTTTCTCCAGCTCAGCACACCGGCAACTTCAGGGCTCTGAGACCATAATGAAACAGACAAAACCTACCATTAAGCAATAAATAAAAACAGCCAAGATACACTTCAGAAAGAATTTTTTTTTTAAAGTTTGCACATGCTGATTAAAATACAAGCAGAACCATTTCACTCATACAAAATATGTCAGGGGGCTGGGGATGTGACTCAGTGGTAAGAGTCCTTGCCTTGCATGCACAAGGCCCTGGGTTCGATCTCCAACACCACAAAAGAAAAAAAAAAAAAAAAACCTTATGATGTGCCTAACTCCATACAGAAAGTATAATGAAGTAATAACCATGTAACTATTCTCAAGCTGAAGCTCTACTGTCTTTTCATAAGTAAACAATAGCAAAAAAGTTATATACACATACATGTATGTGCATAAAACTTAAATCTTCAATCTTAAATCTATGACTATTTTATCATACTAGAATATAAAAATTGTTAAGTATTATTCTTACAATTTTTCAGATGGGAAAACCACATAGAGGTAAACTAAACATAACTCCTGTAAAGGGGTAAACCACAAATAATAGTACAGTGTGAACTAAAACTGGGGATTTCAGGCTCCTGGCTCTGTAAAGTTACAAAAACCTGAAACTCAGAACTACTTCATCATGATGATACAATTCACTTTTTAAAAACTGTTTCAAAAACTGGGCATGGTAGTGCATGTCTGTAATCCCAGCATTCTGGGAGGCTGGGCAACTTAACAATTTATTGAGGCTCTTTCTCAAAAATGGTAACCAATTAATCAAAAATAAATGGAAAAAGAGTTGAAGATAGCTATAGCTCAGTTCAGAGGCCCTCGGTTCAAAAAACAAAATGATGCTGAGCATGGTGATACACACATCTAATCCCAGCTCTCAGGAGGCTGAGTCAGGAGGGTCTCAGCAAGTTCAAGGCCACCCTGGACTACCTGGCCAGACCCTATCTCAAAAAACAATTAAAAGGAAAAAAAGAAAACAAAATTTCATTACCTTTAGGAAAAACTCAAATGCAAATTCAACTTCTTCCTCATTCTTTCAAGAACTATATACAAAGCCAGACAGTGTCAACCATGAGCTAGTGTTTCATACAAACTCCATACTTTATGCTAAAAAAAAAACTTTAGACTAACAGAAACACTAGTTTAGAAAACATTCTAATTCTAATCTAAGTTTTGCTTATCATTAAATATTCATATATATCAACCATTAAAATTACTGATTGATTAGCTTACATTTTACTCATGGAAATGAAAGGAAATGTTTGGCTAAATATGAAGTGATAAGTTGGCTGTAAAATAACTTGAACAACTTTAATATAGGAAAGAAAAGTGTTATAATATGAAACACCTGGCTAATTTTTAATTTCCTCTCCCTTCAGACTCCGTTGAGCTTAAAATTCTAATCTGAATCACGTTTATTTCCCCAATCAGTCCTCGATGAGCAACAGGAAAAAGCAGAGAGACTCGTCTCACAAACTAACAGCACAGTGGCTTAGGAAGCAGTTTTTATCCATTGAACTTTCCTACCCTGGCAAGACTGGTTATCAGTTTCACACAGGCACACAAATTATATTTACCAGAGAATTACAATGAATAAATCTTCCCTCAGAAAGAAGATATGAAGATAGTAGGAAAAATTGTAACAAATTATTTTCTCCAGTTTATTAAAGTATCCCAGGCAGAATCTGAATAAGAAGCAATCAGTAAAGACTTAGAAATGTTTTGTTCTGTAAAAAAGGCTATTTCAGAAATGCCATTTTTATGCTATTTGATTGCAATACCTAATAAATTTTTCTATATTCATACTCCATTCCTCTTCAATGCCTCTATTTCGTTAATATTTACTTTATGTCTTAATAAGCTTGTATTCTTTCAGACATCACAAATTTACTAGTAAATTCCAACAATATGTTTACTAGTTATAACAAACACGGTGTGGGAACCTAAAATTAAGTATAAACCAGGCGTGGTGGTGCATGTCTTTAATCCTAGCACTCAGGAGGCTGAGGTAGGAGGAGCATTGTGAGTTCGAGGCTGGCTTGGGCTACAATACGAGAGCAAGGCCGGCCTGAGCTACACAGTGCGACCCTGCCTCAAAAAACCAGGGCTGGGAGTTTGGCTCAGTGACTTAAGCGCCTGTCTGACAGGCTCGAGGTTGTGAGTTCAATTCCCAGTGCCACACACACACACAAAAAAAATAATAAAATAAAATAAAGTGTAAAAACAAAACTCAAAGCTGAGCATGGTGGTGCATGTCTTTAGTCCCAGCACTCAGGAGGCCGAGGCAGGAGGATCGCTGTGAGTTCAAGACCAGCCTGGACTACAAAGTGAGTTCAAGGCCAGCCTGACCTGCATAGTGAGACCCTGTCTCAAAAAACAGGGCTGGGGATTTAGCTCGGTGACTAAGTGCCTGCCTCGCAAGCGCAAGTTTGTGATTTTGGTCCCTGGTACCAAAAAAAAAAAAAAAAAAAAAAAAAAAAATCTCAAAATTAGGACATTTTTGTCAGGCATAGTGGCACATCTGTAATTCCAGCACTCAGGAGGATCACTGCAAACTGGAGGCCAGCCCAGACTACATAGGGAGACCAAAAAAAGGGGGGGGGCATTTTCACCCATGATTTAATGCTTTAGTCATAGAAAGTTGCAAAGCGATAAGTATATCTATGAAACTTTACAGCAAACTATACCAAGATAATGTTTCAGTAAAAGAATGTAATGAGGGTAGTATCAAGTCCACCTGCCTTGTCTTAAAGACATAAAACTCTTTCTAAAATGTTTTTCTAAATCCCAGCACTGGGGAGGCTGAGGCAGGAGGACCATCATGAGCTGGCTGCCAATCACTACATAGTGAGACCCTGACCCCCAAAAAACAAAAACACCCCAGTTTTTCTAATATTTCTAACATTGTTAAATCCAATGAACACACATTAGCTATTTCTTGCTTGTCTTCTATGTTTTTAGGAGATTACAGGACCTCTAAAGTTAAGAGACCACCCTGTTTCCAAAAGGTTTTTCTAAATGCACACAACTCAAAAAAGTATCATCACGGTTAAGACGCCACTGCTAGTGTTCACTGCTACTTAGGCTAGTCTGTGTCTGTTGGGGAGAAACATGGTTTCTTGTTCACCTGACTGTGGGAGCCCACGTCTTTTGGGAACTACACCTAATTAGCAAACACAAGCCCTGGCAGAAGCTACGTCCTCTACCAGCCTGGCTCCTGTCAGGCTCCCTCCTCTCCAGCACTCCTGCACTCCAACTGCACTCTCACCTCTTCAGAGATCCCTGGAACCAGTGAGAAAACACCCCTGTGAGTTCTCATAATCCTCCCAACCTTTGTAGTTCCTTCATGAAAATCTCTTGAACTACCTAAATTGTATTCCATTTCCTTCTAGAACCTCAACCTGTATACCAGATCTTAATCTCAAAACTGTTAAGTCCTAAATCCAAATTTTTAGCTTCCTATAATAAAATCCAACCCCGCATTACATAAAATACTACTGAAAAACATCCAGAACTTTGTGAAATGATGAAAGTATTCTACACGTGACATTATCAATACAATAGACGCTAGTCACAGCACTTTTTAGCCTAATTTTTCTACCCTGCTTAAACCACATTCCAACAGCAGTTGTGTCCATTTCAAAAATTATTGCTGATCTCCTTAAAAAGATATGAAACTGCTTACCAAATTAAAAGAACTACAAAACATAAGCTGGTATTATTTTTTCAAAGACCTGTTTCTCCCAAACATCTCTTTCACTGCCTTTGTACATAAAACTGTGTTACTGTGGACTGCCATGTAATGTGATTATACAGCCCTATTAACTACATAACAGCACTGCAGCAGCCGCATAAATGCATCTCTTTGTTTTAAACCTTCTTCTTTGTTATCTAATTTGTACTTGTATAACCGAAATACTATTCCCTCCAAGTATGGTGACTTATACAGTACTCTGGGAAGCTGAAGCAGAGGAATTTCAAGTTCAAGCCCAGCCTGGGCACTCAGTGATTTAGAAAGACTCTGTCTCAAAATTTAATAATACATAAAAAGGGTTAAGGATGTAGCTCGGTGGGAAAGCCCTGGGTTCAATCCCCAGCAATCAGTTAATCAATCCTGTTTCCATCATGGCCAACAGGATCTGAAATTAAAACATGAAAAGCGGATATATCTTCCTCTAACAGCTATGCCTTGCCATACTCTACTTTTAATTTCACTATTTTCCAAACATTCTCCCAGACCACAAATCATCTCAGTTTCCTGATGCCCAATGGTCTCATTCTGATTCTAAGTCTATATTCGCATGTAGTCCTACCCTTTGAATATTTCCTACTGCTGTAAATTATCTTACAGTCCTAGAATCACAAGTCCAAAACCACTCAGTAAGCTTAAAAAAAACTGCACATGTCACCAGAGTATAATTCATGCTGGAGTCTCTCCCCTTTCCCATCTTCAACAGGCTATCCACATCCACTAGCTTACTCCTGTTTCCAACATGATACTCCCTTCAATGATCAAGTGGTGTTCTCTGAGGTGAACCTACACTGTCCTTTCTATGAAGATCCTTGTGATCGCACAGGACCTCCTGGATAATCCAGGATAAACTCCCCATCTCAAAATCTTTCATGTAAATTACATGTACAAAATTCCTTTTGCCATGGTAAGCATCACAGCACAGGTTCCACAAAGTGTAACACTGGCAGCTGTGAGGAACCATTATTTAGCCTCTTCCAGTCTCAAGGCCACTGTTCCATTTTACCTCACCACCTCTCTGTTAGGCTACATCAGCTCTTAAAAAATTGCTCCCCACTGTTCAATGATCATTATATGCCCCAAATTTACTCATTTTACTTCCCTTCTTATCAGATAATCCAAACTTTCACAACTTCAAGCCCACAACCCCATTTCCAGGACCATCAGGAATGTCTCTTACATTCTAATTTTGTATTTTCATCTGCCTTATCTCCCACCTTACCTTAGAGAGGTGTTCCTCCATCTCTCTAAAGCTTACACCTCTGTGATTTCAATCCCATCCTCTCTAGAATCTCACTTCACAGATTACTGCCCACAGACCAACAGCACAGCACTACCTGTAAGCCAGTCACAAATGTAGCAGCTTAAGCCCTGATCCAGTACCTATGGGATCAGAATCTGCACTTTAATAAGACATTGAAGTCTGAAAGGCACTCAACTAGACTCCTCTAAAGGGTGTAACTGGCTTATTATTCCATTACTTGGAACTGCAATACTTTGCTATCCATTTCTACTTTCCCTCAAGCAGTAACCAACTCTCTAAGACTTTAAAGTAAAACAAAACAAAATGAGCATGTGGTACTTGATACTGTATCTTTATCTCTCCCTTCAATTACAGCCAAATTCTCATTTCCTATAATCTCCTCAAACTACAACAACCTGGCTTAAACCCTCACTGAAATTACTAAAGCAAATAATCTTAAAAAAACAAAAAACAAAAAAAGTCAGGCATGGTGGCACACGCCTGCAATATCTGCATTTCGGAGGCTGAGGAAGAGCTGCCACCAGTTCGAACTAGCCCGGCCTACATAGTGAGTTTAAGGCCAGTTCAAACCACATAGCAACCCTGTCTCAAAAAATAAATAAATACAAATAAATAGACAGGAAAATATTCATGTCTTTGATTACTATGTTGAGTACACTCTTAAAAATTTTCCTAACCAGCCAGACATAGTGGTGCATGCCTGTAGTCACAGCACTCACGAGCTGAGCCAGTACGGCTGCAAAATTCAAGTGTGCCTCTACTACCTAACTTTTTCCTAATTATTTTCTTTCTTGTAAGGCTGTTTCTGCCTCTCACAGTAATGTAACTTATTCTTATATATAAAGCTTAAATGATCACCTGTATGTTGTTCCTCTCCATCATCCTCCCTATGGTACTATGACATATGCACCTTTAGAACAACGCAACTACAATATTAAGACTTCCTTTCCCAATCCACCCCTTCTCCTTAGACAGTCCCTTTGCTTGGGCAATGACACCCACTATGGGCAATGACACCCACTAAGTAAGAGTACCACATCATCTTTTTCTGGCTTTCTCCTACCTCCAACTGACTACCAAGTCCTGCCAACTCTACATCTTGAACATCTCTCCAATTTTTCACTTTCTCACAATACCTACTATTCCACATTAGGCCTATGTTTTCACTTACCTGGTCTAATGAAATAGTCTCTTTACCAGGTTCCCACTTCAAGTCTCCACTCATTCTTACTCTCCACGTTGCAATCTGAGTAACAGTTGGTTTCCCCTCTACCAAAACTTTTTGCCATGGCACGCAAACAAAGTCCTTGTCCAGTCACCCAAAATGCCAAGCCTAGAATCTTTTATCTCCCATTCCTCTCTTCACCTTCTTTATCTGCTAAACAAAAACAACAACAACAAAAAAAAAACCCTTGTCTCTGCACAAAGTCTATCATCTCTATAAGGTTCTCTCCTTATTATATTAGGTCGCTAGAGATGTTCTTTGTCCCATGAACCCACTCCACTCTGTTCCTATCTCATTAGAATAAAAAAAAAAATCAGATAAACTACCCTCCCCCCAGTTAAGCTGCAATCATTGCAATTTCACAGCTGGACTTCCAGCTCACACCTGACAACTATGGATGTTCAATCTGAATGATTAAGCACACTGTTGATGGTATTCCCACTGAACTGGACTGACCTTCTTAACCTCCCATCAAGGCACTGCCCAATGCTTCCCTGCCTTTACTTGCACGGGTTTGTCTCCTCAGAATACCCTCTTCTCCATTTCCCCTAAAAGACTGACTACACTATCCTAGCAGTGCAAGGCCCCATGCAAGAGCTCTCCCTTCTTCATAAAGCCCCCCAGCAGAAAGCAAGTTCTTTCTTTGAACCCCCATAGCACTTTGTACCTTTTCTATGACCTGCAACATCACTCTTAATTCTGGATTTTAGAGGTTTACTACAAAATTACACTGTATCCTCTTTCAGGAGCAGAACCCAGGTCTGATTTATTTTCTTACCACTCCACAGCCCATACATACTTACTATCACACAGATTGGCAGTTTTTTGCTGAATAAGTAAGTATACTACACTGAACCTCACCACCTACCAAGTACATTTACAGGCAGTTTTCATTTAATTTACTTCTCTTAGCAACCGAAGAACAGAAAAAGCACAAGTTATTGAGATAAAGAAGGTTAGTAAATGTAGAGCTATGAAGAGGTAGAGTCAATTCTCAAAGACTAAACTTTCAATTCAAAGCCTGGCACTATTTATTGCTACTACAATGTACTCTTTGACCTCCACTTACCTAATTTTTTTTTTTTTTTTTTTTTGCGGCACCAGGGATTGAACTCACAGCCTCGTACCTGCCAGGGCAGGCGCTTAAGCCACTGAGCCAAACTCCCGGCCCTGGTTTTTTGAGGCAGGGTTGCACTATGTAGCTCAGGCCGGCCTTGCGCCGCATTGTAGCCCAAGCCGGCCTCGAACTCACAACACTCCGCCTACCTCAGCCTCCCGAGTGCTGGGATTAAAGGCGTGCGCCACCACACCCGGCGACACTTACCTAATTTTTACCTATCTTTCATGAGTCAAGTTAAATTCTAATCTCTGAACAACCCAAGTGCCCATCAATCAAGGAAAGGATAAAAAAGATGTTGCATTTTTATACAATGAAGTACTACACAGATATCAAGAAAGATTGCACTGAGACTTTTATAAGTAAATGGATACGACCTGAGACCACACTTCTAAGTAAAATAAATCAAACTCACATGTGTAAATACCATATTGTCTCCCTAACGTAAGAAACTGAAAAAGTATGCATGATCCAAAATCTACAATAAATACTGTGTAAGGGTAAGAAACTGCTCAAAGAGGAAAAGTAACTGGGATAGGGGAAAGGAGGAAAGAAGGAAAGAAGGAAGGGAAAAGGAAAAAGGCATAGATTTGTATGTATGTATACATAATAAAGCTAAAATGACTATACTACTAAATGTATTAGTTACTGAAAAAGAACAGTTAATACTCATGATTAGATCAATTTTACATGGCTATATCTGTTAATCTAAATAACCCTTTTGAAGGTATCAATATGCAATATTGCAACCATTGTCAAATTTCTATCATCTTGTTTTGTAAACCTATAATGTTATTGCATTGGATTTGTTGTTGTTGTCTCTTTTGCTTTTTGTCTTTGTTTTCTGTCTTTTTCACTTAAATAAAAAAATATTCTAATCTCTGTACGTCCCATCTCCTGAAATCACACAGTACTTAACCAAGAATGCCTTGTATTTTGTGTATTTGTCTTTTTAAAACATAAATTAGTCCAGGTTTGGTGGCACATCTGTAATCCCGACTCCCTCAGAGGACTGTGGCAGGAAGATCACAAGTTCAAGCCCAGCCTAACCAACTTAGCAAGACCTTATCTCAAAATAAAACAGGCAAGCAAGGGATATAACATGAATGCTCTGAGTTCAATCCCCAACACATGCACACAGATTCTTACTACACATAGAATAAAAACAAAACTCCTTACGGTGACCCATAAAACCTAAACTGCCTCCCAACTTTTTATTACACCTTAATTCACCAGGCTCTAAGGACTACTGTCCTCTTCTCTGACTGTTCAAAAAGCCAAGCTTCTTGCTGATTTAGTGCCTTAATATGTCCTGTTTTCTTTTCCTGGAATGTATATATCATCACATAGCTCTTTCTAGTCATCCCAAAATTAATGTAGATATTACTCACTATGAAATGCTGTCCAAAGGTTTCTTCAGGAAGAGTGTATGAAGAAAATAATATGATAAATCACTGCACAACACTATGATACAGGAGACTTCATCTTTTTCTAGCCCCTAGAATAGTAATGGATAGTTATATATGACAGGGGGTCAACCAACACTCTGGAATTTTATCAACACCAAAACCTGACTGTGAAGGATGGTCAGGATTTGGGGGCACGTTGGGTAAGGGGTTATTTTGGGTTTTTTAGTTTTCAGTTTTTTGGTTAAGATAGGCTCTCACTATGTAGCCCAGACCGGCCTTGAACATGCAGCAATCCTGCTGCCTGAGCCCCTGGAGTACTGGGGTTACAGACTTGTGCCAGTATGCCCAGCCTTTGTTTTGTTTTTCACAGTACTAGGGATTCACATACTTGGTAGGCACTCTACTACTGAGCTATATTACCAGCCAAACATTAAAAGAAAAAAAAAAAAAAAAAAACCTGCTAAGTGTCTAACCAGGCATGATGGTGCACACCTGTAATCCCAACTACTGTACCCAGGAGGCCAGGGCAAGAAGACTGTAAATTCAGGGCCAGCCTGGGCAACTCAGCAACAGTCTATCACAAAATAAAAAAGGGTTGAGACAGTTATAACTCAGTAGTAGAACTCCACTTGATTTAACCCTCAGTAACATGCACCCGAGATGTTTATTTTTAAAAACCATAGCTAAATAGCTTATGGAGAAAGACTAAATGCTTTCCCTCCACGATCAGGAATAAGACAAAGAAGGCAACTCTAAGGGCCGGGAGTTTGGCTCAGTGACTTAAGCACCTGTCTGACAGGCGCGAGGTTGTGAGTTCAATCCCCGGCGCCACAAAAAAAAAAAAAAAAAAGAAGGCAACTCTTGCCATTCCAGTACTGTACTAAAAGCTCTAATAATGGCAATTAGGCAACAAATAAATAAATAAAATCTAGACTGGAAAGAAAAAAGTGAAATTATTTTCAGATTTCATAATCGTCTATGTAGAAAAATCATAAGGAATACACTAAAAAAATTTAAGTACTAAAAATGAGTCAGCAAGGTAGAATATAAGCTACATATACAAAAAGCAACAACTCTAGTTCTATATACTAGCAATGAACAATCAAAATGAAAAGAATATCCATTAGAATAGCCTTACGAAGAATAAAATACCTAAGAATTTTAACAAAAGTGCAAGGCCTGCACCCCGAAAACAGCGAAACACTAAAGATACTAAGGAAAATTTAAACAAGGGAAGAACATCCCATGTTCATGTGTTACATTATTACTTAATACTATTTTAAAATGATAATATTCCTCAGATTTTCCCACAGGCTGACTGTACTCTATAGCAAAATCCCAGCTGGGCGTTTTTTTTTTTGGCAATAATTGGTAAACTGATTCTAAAACTATGTGGAAATGAGGGGGAAAAAAAACCCACCAAACAAAAAAAAATTGCAAATAGTCAAAACAATTTTTAAAAACACCAAAAAAGATGTACTTACTGATTTCAAAAATTACCACCAAGTTCAAGTAAGTAAAACTATCAGGTGCTGGTATGCACAGGGACATGAATCAATAGAATAGAACTTAACAGTACAAAAATAAACCCCCACAGTTACGTTCAGTAGATTTCCAACAAGGATCCCAAGAAATTCAATGGAAACAGAAAAGTATTTTCAACAAATGGTACTAGGACGACCAGACATCCACAGGCAAAAGAATACAGCCCTGTTTCTCTCACTATACACAAAAACAACTCAACATGGATTCAAAGGCCAAAATTGTAACATTTTTAGAACAATATATAAGAATACATCTTTGTAAATATGAATTCATCAAAGTCTTCTGAGAGGATACCAAAAGTAATAGCAATAAAAAATATATTGGACTTCATCAAAATAAAATGTTTGTTTTAATGGACAGAACCAACGAAGAGATGAAATGAGAAAATATTTGCAGGTTATATACCTGATAAAGGATTTACATTCAGTATATATATTAAAAATTCTACAACTACATCAAGAACACAACAAATTTTAAAATGAGTAAAAGATTTAGATAGGTATTTCTCCAAAAAAGATAAACAGCCAAAAACACGAATGTTTCACTTTATTCATTAGTCGTTAGAGAAATGCAAGTCAAAACCTTAATGGGATGACTTCAAACACCAAGATGGCTACAATCAAATAACTTCTGTCATGAATGTGAACAAAGTGGAACCCTGAAGTCATTGCTGGTATGAGTGTAAAACTGATAAAACCACTTCAGAAAAGTGTGGCAGTTCCTCAAAATGTTACGCATAGAATTACTATATGATCTGATAATATTAGGAATATACTCCATGGAAATAAAAATATATGCTCATGAAAAAATATATATACAAATGTTCATAACAGCATAAATCATAACAGCAAAAAAATTAATAACCCAGATGTCACCAATTAACAAGTTGGAACTGCCCATGTAGTTGCGAACATTATTTCCCCATAAAAGGATAAGGTATTTTATGCTTAAAGAAGCCAGTCACGGAAGACCCTGCATGGTACGATTCCACTGAAATAAAATGGCCAAACATGACTATCCATAGAAATATAAAAGTAAATTTATGCTTGTTAGGCGATAGAGGAAATGGGAATGGATGATGGTCATGAGTTTTTTCTCAGATGACTAATGCTCTAAAATTCAGTGATGGATGGGCAACAGTAAAGATAGTATAAACCAGTGAAATGTATTAATTTAAGACTACACTGAGAGCTCAACAGGTGCAAGGGCCTGTATTCCCAACTACTTGAGAGGCTGAGGTAAGAAGCTCAAGAGTCCAAGGCCATCTTGGGTAACACAGTAAGATTCTGTTTCTAATTAACCAATTAATTTTAAAAATAAATAAACAAATGGTATGGTATGTGAATCATGTATCAACAAAGATGTTTTCTCAAAAATTAGAAAAGATAACAAAACTGAAATAATTTGAATTTATTCTAAAAGTATACACTTCCTTTCCTTTAGGTTCATTATGACACATTATAAATAAACAAGAAAAAGACAACACATAGCTGACTCTTTGCGGATTTGCTCAAACAGGTGCTAGACCACTGAGTGTGAACTGTTTGCTTTCGTGTTTCACTGAACCATGCCCTCAGATGTTTTTGAAGTGAAAAAAAAATCGCTAAGAGAGTAGAAAGGAACCTCATTCACTTGCTGGTTACCTATTATCAAATGATGTGCTAAGAGCTAAAGAGACACTTAAGACTTAAAAAATAAATCTCGTAAGACTTAAAAATCAAATAACTGAAATAAAAATAAAATATTAAGGAAAATTCTCATCAAACTGGAAAGCCAAGTGGAACAAATCAAAATTGTAAGGGGGAAAAAAAACATCGAACTACAGTTCTACACCCAGCAAAAATATCTCTGAAAAACTGAAAACATTCAGACACCCATGACAGTAGACCTACATTGTAAGAATCAACTCCTCTGGCCAGAGAAAAAGGATATTATCTGTACACGTGGATTTACTCCAAGGAACGAAGAGTACTTGAAAAGGTAAATATTTAAATATAAGAGACTCGATACTTTAAAATGACATATGTCTCTATATAACACATGTCATACCCATCTAGAAATAAAGCATAAGACAAAATAGTACAAGAAAATAAACTATGCCACTGTAATATTACATTGTACACGGAGACTTATAAAACTGTAAAACCAAGGAGAAAATCTTTGAGAATGAGTCAAAAAATTTCCTCCTTTTTTTTTTTTGGCAGGGAAGGGATACACAAAAATGGTACCTCGGTTCACAAACTTCCTTTCACGATTCTGGCTGCAAACTGAACTGTTCAAAAAATGTATCAAATTCAATGGTTAGAGTCAAAATTGACCTTATGGGGAAGTTTGATTCGGTTCTTTTCCAATTCAGTTTGTAACCAGAGTCATGGAAAGCAATAAATTCATAAACTGAGGTACCACTATACATCACAAAGGAAAAAATGCTAAGTTGGACTTCATAAAAATTTAAAAAATTTTGCTCTTCCAAATTAATCTTTTAAGGAGAGCAAGACGCAGCCTGAGAAAACACGTAGTACATGTACCTGTGCCTAGAATAAGTATAAAACTTTTACAACAACCAATTCAATCTCCACTTCAGAATATGGAAAAAACAATTTAAGACACTTCATAGAAGATATGAAGTGCAAAGAAGCATATGGAAGATGGAAGTATATTCAACATTACTCACTATTAACGAATCACAAACAATCATCATGAGGTACACAACCACTAGAATTGCTCAAATCAAAGACTGACAAAAAAAATAACTCTAAGTGAGGATGTGAAGCATGTGGAACACTCATACACTGTATAAGCAGAATGGGACAGCTATTTTGGAAACCAGTCTGGCATTTTACAGTTAAACATTCAACATACAACACAGTAATCCCACTCCTAACTTTTCCAAGAGAAACCAAACAAACACACACAAAGACCTATATTCAAATATCAGCAGCTTCTGCCAAAAGTTGCACTGAAGACTTCAACCATAAGACCTGAAATTAGAAAATACTGAAAGAACATAAAAGGGGAAGGAGCATAGAGACGGCAAAGATTTCCTGGCTCTGACCCAAAAAGTGCAGGCAACGAAGACAAAAATAAACTGGATTGCATCAAAATAAAAAGCTTCTGCACATTAAAGGAAGCAATTAATGAGTAAGAAAAACAATTCACTGTTTGAGAAAAAAGATTTGCAAGCCATAACTCTGGTAAGGGGCTAATGTCCAATATATGTAAGAAACTCAAACAACTTGCCAGGCATGGTGGCACTCGCCTGTAATCCCAGCACTCAGAAGGCTGAGGCAGGAGGTTGGTTGTCAGTTAGGCCACCCTGGGATCTATACAGTTCAAGGCCAGCTTGGAATACAGAGCAAGACCCTGTCTCAGAAAGAAAGAAAAAAACAACAACTTGAGCAATTCAAATGAAAGGAAACACAATTTAAAAATAGGCGAAAGACCTAATGTATCTCAGAAAACATACAAATGGCCAACATGTACGTGAAAAAAATGCTTATCATCATTAATTATCATAGAAATGCAAATTAAAAGCAAATGAGATATCACTTCACACCTGTCAGGATGGCTATTACCAAAATGAGGAAATAAAAGTGCTGGTAAGGGTGTGGAGAAAAGGAAACCCTTCTGCATGGCTGGTAAGAATGTAAATTAAGGCAGCCATAGTAGAAAGCAGTATGAAGGTTCCTCAAAAAAGTAAAACTACAGCTACTATGTGATTCAGCACTCCTACTTCTGACAAATCCAAAGGAACTACAATCAGAATTCCAAATACCTTTGATCCTTTGCAGTATTCACAAGAGCTAACACATGGAAGTAAACTGTTGGTATCCCTTACTGGAGAAATGGATAAAATGTGGTATATATAAACAAGGGAATATTACTCAACCTTAACAAAAAAGAAACAAATCCTGTCTTGCAACATGGATGAACTTGGAGGACAGTATGCTAAATGAAATACACCAGGCAAAACAGAAAGACGAACACTTCACTTCGTATTTCACTGTTACCCAAAATCTGAAAAGTTGAAGAGTTTCACTTTTTAGAATTCTATACAACTTTCCAGAATTCTACACAACTTTTCAGAATTTCTGCAGAAGCAAAGAGAAGAATGGTGCTTAACAGATGACAGTAGAAGAGGATGGACAGGGAAAGATGTTGTCAAGAGGTACAGTTTCACTTAGAAGATTTAGTGATTTACTGCACAGAACAATGACCATAATAATAACAACGCGGTTTACATTAAAAATTTCTCAAAGTACATTTTAAATATTTTCACCACAAAAAATTGAATATATGAGGTGATGCAGTCAATCATGATTTAATCATTCCACAATATAAACACACCAAAACATATTGTACCCCATAAATACATACAATATGTATCAATTAAAATTTAAGGAAAAGAATTTCACTCTAATATTTTATAGAAAATAACAGAATCAATAGTAAATGCAAAAAATAGGGCCAGCTTGAAGAAAAATCCACAAGCAAGCAGTAGCGCCCTTACCCAGAATGCTCCCAAAAAAATTTGAGTGGCATAAAGGCCTCGGTAAAAGGACTTACAAAGGGTCAGGGATTTAGCTCAGCGGCATAAGCACCTGCCTGGCAAGTACAAGGTCGTGAGAGTTCAATCCCCATACCAAAAAAAAGGCACTTACAGAACAAGGAATTCATTAAAACTGGGGAGGGAGAAACGACAAGTATTACTTTTTTTTTTTTTTTTTTTTTTGTGGCACCGGGGATCCAACTCACAACCTCGCACCTGCGAAGGCAGGCGCTTAAGCCGCTGAGCCAAACTCCTGGCCCTGGTTTTTTGAGGCAGGGTCGCACTATGAAGCTCAGGCCGGCCTTGCGCTCGCGTTGTAGCCCAAGCCGGCCTCGAACTCACAACGCTCCTCCTACCTCAGCCTCCCGAGTGCTGGGATTAAAGGCGTGCGCCACCATGCCCGGCTAAGTATTACTTTTGATACTGGCCACCTAGAAAAAGCTAATGCCACTTACACGGTATGATCCAAAAATTCGGTGTTTAAAAAAAATTTTTTTAGAGATTACAGTATTACAGTAAAAGATGCATTGCCCTCAACCCTCTCAAAATACTCCCCTGCCCCTTGCTTTGAACCCACTTATTCCATTATTCTTGCTACTTTTCAAGAGTAGCTCTGAAAGTCATTTTCTGTGAGGTCTCCAGCAGCACTGTAGTGGCTACTTGGATGTCCTAAATCCAATCAAACGCATTTCCCTTTCATGGTCATTTTAACTTGGAGGAAGAGTCACACAGTGCCAGAAGTCACACAGTGCCAGACCTGCCAGACCCTGTGAATAAGGTGAGTGAGGTTACACAATCATGTTTTTGTGAGTCTGCCTTTCCACTGGATGGCACTCAGCAGCAGCATTCACTGCATTTTTCTCACACCTTGTAAAGACACAACCTCCCAGCCCTAGTTTTTTGAGGCAGGGTCACACTGTGTGGCTCAGGCCAGCCTTGCACTTGCGTTGTAGCCCAAGCCGGCCTCGAACTCACAACGCTCCTCCTACCTCAGCCTCCCAAGTGCTGGGATTAAAGGCGTGTGCCACCACGCCGGGCTGACACTCTTCAAAAAGAACTTGCAGAACTGCTTCAGAAATGGCATGAATGATAGAATAAATATGTTCAAAGCAAGGGACAGTATCTTAGGAAGGATTAATAGCAATGTGTCTTTTACTGTCGTAATTTTAACTTTAAATATTCAACATAATTTTGATCACACCTCATAAATACAAAAAGATGTCTTAAAATGTTACAGAAATAAGGTTAACAAAGTCTTTAATGCAAACAAAAATTCATTTTCTCTAATGAACAAACAGCTCTTATAATGTAATAAGAAAAACTAAATAATAAATTACAACATCCAAGGAACAGTTTAAAAAATATTCAACCTCCCTAGATATCAAAGTGATGCAAATAAAAATAATAAAATACAGTATCTAACAACTGCAAATGTCAGTGAAACTGAGGAAATGGACACTTCCACACCATTGAGAAGATAAAAGCCTTCGGAGGACCAATCTGACAGTGCATCAAAATTACAAATAAGCAGACTACTTCTGACTCACTAATTTTACCCCTAAGAAATCAATGTAGAGAAAGTAATGTGGAAAATGCACAGAAATACAATTGCTATTAACATACACACTTAACAAAAGTAAGAGCTCTTTATCAAAATAAATTTAGCCAAACAAGTCATGCTACACTCATACAATACTAGGAACCTAAAAGAAATTATAAACTACGGAGTACAGGGTACAAAACTCCATGGTAGAAGTTCTCATTTATGTAAAAGCAGTATATCCTTATACATGTGTGCATAAAGAATTGTAGAAGAATGCTCTTCAAAATATCAAGGTTAATCACCTCAAGCATTTAGATTCAGGAGGGATTTTAAATTCTTTATACACTTTATGGCACTAACTGAAAATGCTAGTACTATGAACCTCTCTACTGTCCCTGAAAATAAATAAAAACTACATAATCAAGAGCAATATCAAAAAGTATAAATGACTCCAAAAGTTGAAATAATTTGACCTTAGATAAATTGTGGTTAGTGTCACATATCCCAGTGAAAGTGTCTCTATGCAACTGAAAGTGAAGAATAGTGACAAGGTAGGTAACCAATCTATACTATCGGTTCCTCATTACCCTTTCATTTCTACTTTATGACAATTCCAGTCTTCCCTACATTTTATCCTTTAATATAAACCCACTTCTGCCTGGCAAGCCCAAGGTCGTGAGTTTGATCCCCAGTACCAAAAAAAAACAAAAAAAAAAAACCCACTTCATCTTCCTAATATGTTAATAACATACTGCAAACATGAACTAATAAAAAGTTAAAGACGTTACTAACACTAGATTCTTCCACAATTTAGACATGTAGAAATTCAAGAGCAAAATCTCTCCTAACAGATAATCCTGGATTCTAGTTTGAAACAAAAAAGCAAAACAAAAAAGCTTCCAATACCACTCCAAAACTTACAAAATTTCCATATACAAAACAAAGACACTCAAACCAAAAATAACAAAACAAGTACCATCACAAAAAAGTGGTATCCACAGAAAAAGAACCAAATAAGGGAAAAGATTACAAATATCTTAAATCTGAGTATTAGGCAACATTCACTTCCAATAGATTTTTCAAATACAGTACAATTTTTTAGAGTTGGGAAATAAAAAGTATGATATAATCTATTCAGAAAATTTCTACTTTAAAGAGTAATTCAAACTCACCAACAAAAACAGATTATTTATCTTGACCACTACAATACAGTGCAAATATAAACAGTAAGTCTCAATTTATTCTGCTTGTACTAATGTAACTAGCAACTCTCTCTACTTATTCTAGTAACATACAAGCAAGAAGCAGGTGATTCTTAAATTCCCTCCTTATAAAATCAAAACAATTACTTCCCCAAACCTAGAATATATATGAATGAAATCAGCAAATGTTGAAATGCAACTGGTACCTGTGCAGACTGGTTTCCATTACTCTGTGAGAAACAAAATGTATTTAAACTAAGTAAACCACTAATAAATATGTTAGGGAAAAAAATCTGAGATTTTAAATCCCATCATTCATACAAACTACAAATTAGGACTGTGTGCTACAGATCAGTGGTAGAAAGCTTGCCTAGAAAGCTACATGACCTGGGTTCAAGAACCAGAACCACAAAACAAAACAAACTTACAATTGAAGAGTAGAATAAATCTGAATGAGCAGAATAAATCTTCAGAAAAAAATTTTAAAAGTACTCAAAATGCTGAAAAATGGCCAAGGAACAGAAATAACCAAATGTATTAAATTTTAGCAAAACATCATTAAATGTGGTGACCACCTCTCACAAAAGTTAGCAGCCAAGGATCTATACAAAACAATACTAAGAACATGTACTTCCAAATCAGCCCAAAATCTGAATCCAAGCTGACCTGGAACAAACGACTGAACTTTTTAGAGCTTCTGTTTTCCAATCCATCAATGGGAATGTTTCCAACTAACACAAGGGTTTGTGGGTAAAAGTATGTTAGGCATTCATCAATGCCTGGCCCATAATAAAACATTACAATCACTACTATTCTATTCATTTCCTGAGTAATACTTCTAATATCTTCCACTTATTACAAGGCCTTATTATAAGGTATGATTATGTGACTTTGCACACCTCAACAATCAAGTAGTACAGAAAACATGGTAACTAGTCTACAGATGAGAAAAGTAAACCTAAGAAAAGTAAACTGATGAAATGCATAAGCTGAGGGCTAAAGAGTCGGAAAAAAACAAAAGCAAGTTGTGAAGTAAAAGTCATTAAAATGGAAAGGATTTATTCCTGAATGCAACACCAAAAAAAAAAACAAAAAACCTTACCAAGGTTCCAATACTGTTTCGAGTGTGTGTGAATTTCCCTAAAGTCATCTACACTGACAGTTCATTAATATGCAAACTTAATGGGCTGGAAAAGATCACACTGCTATTTCCTACAGCACAACATATGATCTATATTACATACTCAATGTATGCAATCCAGATCCACAATGATAGTGTGTATGCTCAGGAAACTCCACCATTCCTTCATATACCTATTACAATTATCTACTAAAAAAGTCTACATATGGTCAGGTACAGCATGGCACACTAGAAAAATCAATGGTGGGCAAAACACGCCAGTTGCCTTCATGGAGTTTACAATTTGGCAGTTTATTCCTGAAAAAACATAGGTGACTTTATCACAACTACAAAATTCCAGAAATAAATAAAACTTTGCATCAAGCTAGACAAGTGAGGTAAAGCCACTGTTCCTAAACACTGGCAATCTTTAAAAAATTGTCAAGTTTCTCGATCAATGATTTTAGCTGTTCATTCTGGGGGGTACCGGGGTATTGACCTCAGGACCTCACGCCTGCCAGGCAGGGATCCCACATTTTGAGGTCATCTGACATTATACAATGTAAAACAAAACAAAACGAAAAAAGGAAAACCTGAAAGCCATACCTTATAAATAATGAGTTTTAGGCCTCGAGAAGACTCAGAAGGCATGACAATTATCTTTATATTTGCTTTATACTATTCCAAATTAAACTTGAAAGTAACAAGTGGATTTCTTTCAACATAAAGAATTCTAACAATTCAAACCAGTCAACATCGACCATCTTAGATTTCTGTAGACCTGTAATACTTCACAAAAGACAGACTTTCATTTACTTGAAATAATTTTTTAAGTATCTTCCTATTACAGTTTAGAAAACCGAGACTTCAAGAATTTTGCTAAGAAACTGGGTAAGCCAGTACCAGAACTCGAATCCAACATCTACTGAACAGGCTGCATCACGGCAACGTGTCTGCCACTTCTAGATGTATTCAGGCATATACGAAACGGCCGGCTGTCAGAAACACTGGCCAAGAGCATTCAAAAGTTCTTTCAGATCCAATCCTTTAAAAAATACTGGTGGTCAATATATACACCATGAAGATTCATTAATGACTGCTCCTCTAGATTTTTAGATTGCAAGTCCCTGAGGACAATGACTTTTTCTTCCCTGCTATATTCCTGTGCCTGAAACACTTGAGTGTATAAGGTACTCTCAAGTATTTGTTAAATATGAATAGTCCTAACATACAAACCACTACTTCATAATACACATATAAACACATACCACTATTATATAAAGGACTTTGCTGAAGTACCTAGCAATAAACACAAAATTCATTCTTAAAATTGTGTCACACGTTTAAAATTGCTATCTAAAGTCTTGACACTCAATCTAATGAGTCTCTACAAGATACTCAACCGCGAAAAAATAAAAACCATTTGGCAATCCTAAAATACCAAAGTTAAAAGTAAAATATAAATCCTTGTAAAAGCGAAATTTGAAGTTGTCGATGATATTCATTAAGTGTGCTTGAACACTGTAAGAATGAAAAAATTTATAGATCTTTTCACTTAAATACAACGATTTCTACTCAAATCTTTAGTTATTAAGCTGACACTTTCAAGAGTGCAAATTTGACAGGTACCATCTGCTGTATGGTACTGAGACTTGACACAGTCAATACATAGAGATATTCAGCATCCACTTGGCATTACCAACAGGAAAACAGCAGCAATTCAAACCTTACTTTGTATTTTCTACCATAATGCCCAGAATCGCCAGATTCTGTAATGTTAACAAATGTAAGAACCTACAAAAACCTATAGTACACCCAAAAGTCCTTTTTAATTAACTGTACTTAACGGATAAATATCTACCATTACACACACATTTTTTGGAAAATACCACTGTGTAACAAGCAAGGCATAACAGCTATGCTAGTTTTATTGTAATTTCACCAGATTAAACTATACTCTTTAAAATATTCTTAATCAAGATGCTAATATCAAAAGGCCTCGTTAACTAAACGATGAGCAGTTCCAGGATTATAACAGAACGGACTAAGACATTATTCTCTAACCCTGTGTAGCACCACCTCGATCTACCGACAAATGGATGTGATCACAACCCAATAGAGAAACCACAACCTTGTCAGTTTTTCCTTTTTCAAATTAAGACCTTGCAAGATAAGGTAAAAAACGACCTCACACAACAGTGCCTCAAAGTAACTCCTCATCTTCACAATCTATTACAATCTATTACTATCAACCTCCGTTTCAGGGTACCTCCTCTATTAAAGACTGAATCAGGAAAAGCCACTTTTCTAGTTAACATCTGCAATCCACATCTCATTGAAATTAGTCCCATCCTAACTACCCTTCCACCATCTCACTCTCTAAGCTGCTGCACACTCCTACACCAGAAAGGAACACGTTCCTGAAGAGCTTTCAGAATCGGGGCACATAGAGCCACCTCTGGGTCGTACCCACACAGACCAGGTTGTAGAAAAGCAAAGGGCATTTCGGAACGACCTGGCAGCCTACAAAAGCAACAAGTTTGAAACTCGGAACTCTGCCCTCACTGACTCCCCAACCCTGGCGGGGTGCGCCATGCAATCCAACTCACCTGAGCACCGGACTGTAGGGGCTCCGCGAGCGCCGCCAGCTGCCGCCGCTGTAGGGGCTCGGAGACACGTCGCCACCGCGCTCGTACGAGGACGCGCGACTGTAGCTGCGCGAACGCCTGCGGTAGGGGCTGGGCGACCGCGGCCGCCGCGCGTAGGGGCTGCCCCCGGCTGGACTGGGCGAACGACGGCTCCGCGGGCCCGGCGCTGCGCGGTGCGAGCCCGGACTGTCGTCGCGGCCCGGCGGGCTGGGGGACCGCGGCCGCCGGCGGTAGGCGCGCGGCTCGGCCTTGTCGTCGCGGTAGGCCTTGGGCGGCTCGCGGTAGGTGGACCGCGGCTCCTTGCCTGCGCGCGAGCGGCCGCGTCGCACCTTGGAGTCTCGCTCCTTACGGCCGCCGCTGCTGGACGTGGCTGAGGCGCTCTTGCGCCGGCGCCCGCGGCTGCTGCTCCGGCTGCCACTCTCAGCGGGCTCGGTGCGATCGCCGTGCCGACCGCGGCCCTTGGAGGCCTCGCTGCTGCGGCCGCCCTCCCGCCGCCGGTGCTCGCGGTGCCGCTCCCGGCTGCGGCCGCTGCTGCCGCGGCGCTCCCGGCGGGGCCCGCGCTCCGCCTCCTCCGCGCGCCTCGGCCCAGGCGACGAGGCCGGACTCCCGCTCCCGCCGCCGCCGCTCGTTCCCCCGGTGCCCGCCCCCGCCGCCGCCGCCGCGCCGGCGCCCCCCAGCAGCAGCCCCTGCTCGGACTGCGAGCTCACGTCCTCGTACTCCGCCAGCGGGCTCGCGCCCCCGCCGCCGCCGCCGCCGCCGCCGTCCTGCTGCGGCGCGGGCGCCGGGAAGGCGCGGCGCTTCTCCGCCTCCTGCCTGGCGCGGGGCCCGCGGCGCCGCTTCTGCCGCCCGCTCGCGCGCCTCTTGCCTCGCGCCAGCCGCTTGCCCTCCGGCGCGGCGCCCGCGCTGAAGCAGGACGCGGAGGCGGCGGCGGCGGCGGCGGCGGCGGCGGCGGCGGCCGTGCCGGGCGCGGCCAGGAAGAGCAGGGGCGGCGGCGGCGGCGGCGGCTGCAGGAGCTGCGGCTGCAGGAGCGGCAGGAGCAGCGGCGGCTGCTGCGGGGACAGGAACCGCCGGCGCTTGCGGCGCTCCTCCAACTTCTTCTCGGCCCAGCTCAGGCCCGCGCCGCCCCCCAGCGCGGGGTCGGCGCTGCCCGGCATCGCCCCGGGCGCGGCCTCCGCCGGGAGCGACTCACGCGCGGGCCATCCCTGGGGCGGCGGGCGACGGGCGACGGGGGGACGCGGCGCGGCGGGGCGCGGCGCGGCGAGTCCGGAGTCCTCGGGCGCCGCCGGGGCGGGGGAGCGGTTCGGCCTGGAGCGACGCGGAAGTGCCCCTTGGCCGCCGCCGCTTCACTCCATCGCGCCCTGACGTCGGGGGCGAGCGAGACGACAACACGCCTCCGCGTCGACGTCGTCCTCCTCCCGCGGCGGCGGCGACGGGGCGGCCCGGCCTCGCGCTCTTTGAGGCCGGCGCGGCGCGGTGGGGCGGGGCGCCGCTTCCGGGGCGATGGGGGCGGGGCGCTCCGGAGTCTGGGGCGCTGGGGACGGGTTCTGACTTTCTTCTTGCTCGGTGGCCTCTTCTCTCCCTCCCTCCCTGCACGAGGCGGCTTCCTGGCTTGCGCGGCCGGCCCCGGCTCGCCCCTCCCCTTCCCTCTGCGCTGCACAGCTCGTCAGGAGGAGGGAGGTCGACAGAAATCTCTGGTTGGGCCCTAACCTCCACACCACTCCTTCTACCCTCACTCTTTCGTCCCCCCACCAAGGCCCTGACGTAAGCCCAGGAGCGCGCACGTATGTCACGCTCCTAGAGAGCTAACGATGAGTGGCGGCGCAAGCGAGGGAGGCGGGAACAAAGGTGTCGCGCGTCTTGGCGTGCTCGCTCCCGCCAGGGACCGGCGGTCCGCACAGGAAGTGACGTCAAGCAGAAACAGCTTTCCACTTCCGGGGAGGGTTGGAACTGTGTGAGGAAGGGTTAAAGAAAGGAGAGGAGTCGCGCGCCGCCCCCTGCTGTCGCCGAGACTGTCCCCGAAGTGGCACGCCCGCGGTGACTGTTGCTAGCGGTCAGCGCGCCTTGCTGGCTCTGGCTCTGCAGGCACCACCCTGCCTGCCTCTTGGAGGAGAGGTCACGGCGGGAATGAAAGTCCCTGGAGACCCTGCGAGGACGAGTACGTTGATGGCTTTCCGGGCCGGGCACTTTCCCAGTCATCCACGCTCCGCGGAGCTCGCGATTGGGACAGCTGCTCAGGGAGAGGAGACGCCGCGCGAAGGAGGGCGGAGATGACGTTAGCGTAGCCAGTCTCACGGACTCCTAAGTTCCAGGCTTAGCCTAAAAATACACTTGGTAATCACAGCCTCCGGCATCGGTGACACTGAAATTTGCTTCAGGAAAACAAAATAACAAACTTTAAGTCAGTATGTGGAATGTGAGGAATATCAAAAGAGACTACTGAAAATCACAGAATTTATTTACCAGAGGCCTTCAAGTGAAAACGTAGGAATGGTCACTTCATTCGCTTTCACCTTAATATCTAGACCTGTGGGGCGGCCAAACGTAACCATTTGACGACGTCACTGCGCATTTCTTGCCTTAGCATAGTTGTCTTTCAGTCACAGACTGGGCACTGAGGATAATTAGCTTGCAATTTAAATGGCTTATTGCCTTTTAGTATGGTTGGAAGGGAAAACTAAGCAATTTGTTCAGCGACTACATGTGGTGACCTCGTTACAAGTGTATTTGTTCAGGTCCTCGGTTGGTTCTTAGTTCATAAGTACTCTGCAGTTACCCATCGATTTAGTATTTAGTATTAGTGTATTAAGCGTGACATCAGGGTATCCCGGAATGAACGGATCTAAGCTAAGACCACATACCATGGACCGAATACAAAGGGATGTTTGTTTGCTAAAGGAAGAGGCCTGGATGAGCCACACAGTAGGACCTGGGAGGAGGGGGATGATAAGAGCATTGGAAAACTGAAAAGAAAAAGAGGTAGGTTACCTAAAGCAAGTTTCTGTTAGTACTGCTGAATGGAGGTCCTATAGCCAACACACTAAAGAATAGTAAGTGGCTTTCTCCAAAAATTAGGGTCAACCTGCCTCGACATCCAGCTTTTAAAAACCTGGGGTGGCAGAACAAAAGGAGCGAAACAATAGGTTTATCTAGCATTTTCCCAAATCCCGTACCAGATCCACTTGATAATGTCATCTAAAAAATGCTTACAAAGAAAACTTGATCCATAGTAAACGGATACTTTCCAGTCCCCTCTGCAAGCAGAAAACTTTTTCGTGGGGTTCTACCACCCACATCTTCCTCACAGTTGTGTCTTGGAAAGAGGATAAATGAAGCATTTTGGGCTCCTCAAAGATTCTTGTCCACATGCATTGAAATACTCAGTAGGATTCAAGTTCCATTAAACGAAAATGAGCTTTAAATGAGAGGCTATATGTTTCTATAAGCTCGTCTGCTTTCCTACATAGATATTTAAAATTGCCCATTGAGACTATATTTTTAAATTTTGCTGATCGTGTGTTGCTTCCTGGTTTAAAAAGACAGCAAAGGGGCTGAGGATATAGCTTAGCAGCGTAAGTGCCTGCCTGGCAAGTGCAAGGTCCTGAGTTTGATTCCCAGTACCAACAACAACCAAAAAAAAACTCACCATTAAAAAAGACAGATTTTTTTTTCTTCTCTGACAAGTCATATCATACCATGTCAGCTGTTGTTAAAGGGTAATCAGCTGTTTTCAAAGTATAAGACCCTATCAGTAGTAGATCTGCCTAGTCAAAACTATTTTAATAACTTGGAATAATTTATCTTTCATTTCCTTTGTATCACAAATGTACAAAGGAGTTTTGCAGAGGCAACATGATCTAATACAGCATCATTCTTTGGCTAATGGAATACGTGTAAGTTCAGCTGTCTTCTAGAATAGTTTAAGGTACTAGATTTCTAAAATATGTAAACATTTGGAATATCTACATTGGTAAATCAATATTTTCCAAGATCAATATTTTCCAAGCAAACACTCGGTGATAGATCATGAGTAAAAGATTCATTGAAAGTACAAGACAGTTTAATGTAACAATACAAAAAGTTCATTTATATTCTTTCAGATTCCACATTGCAACTAACCTATAAGAATCTAGTGGTAAAGGCAAATATAGCATGCACAAAAATTCTGTGATCGTGAGTTCGAGGCCAGGTTGGGCTACAACGTGAGCAAGGCCGGCCTGAACTACACAGTGCAATCCTGCCTCGAAAAAAATAGGGCCGGGAGTTTGACTCAGTGGCCTAAGTGCCTACCTGCCAGGCGCAAGGTTGTGAGTTCCATCCCCAGTACCGCAAAAAAAAAAAAAAAAAAAAAAAAATTTCTATGATCTTATAACTAGGAACCCAGTATCTGTCAACATTACGCTTGTGGGCCCAGTGTGGCTCATTCCTATAATCCCAGCACTTGGAAGGCTGAGGCAAGAGGATTGCTGTGAGTTTGAGGACAGCCTCAGCTACAAAGTCGGTTCAAGGGCAGCCTGAACTGCATAATGAAATCGTGTCTCAAAGGAGAAAAGAAAGAAAAGAAATATACTCTTTTATTATGGCTTATGTTTACATGCTCTCCAAAGCCTCATGTACCCATAAGTGGATCCTTGTGGGAAGTGACTGAATTGTGAGTATGTGATACAGGATTTCTCCACTGATGGGTTTATAGCTGAGCATGATGTTGGGAGGCGAAGCCTGGTCTAACAAGCCGGGTCACTGTGGGCATGGCCTGGAAGGGTGTACAGAGATATACCTCTTCCTGTGTTGATTGCTGCTGCCTCCTGTCTGCCATACTCTGAACTGTTAGTCCTCTGCTGTGCCCTTCCACCACGTGCCCTGCCTTGTAATCAACTGACTGATCTGAAACCTCTACAAATTGTAGGCTAAAATAAATCTCTCCTCATTTAATTATGGGTATGTCAGGAATTTTTTTCCCAGCAATGAGAAAGTAACTAAGAACTTCCTTAAGAAATTGATTGTTTAAAGTACAGTTAAGATTTTTCTCAGCCTTGGGAAAACTTAAATTCATGTCAGCCCGCTACTCTCCATCATAATACAGAAAATAGGCATATCATTAAAAAAGCTATCACAGTAGAGCATTTCAATAATTGAAACAAAGACTGGCTAGTATTTATAGAACCTCTATCAAGGATCAGGCTGTGCTACATACTTTGTATTTCTTTTCTCAATTAATTCTCAGCCTCAATTAGTACAGTGGCTGTACTCCTGGGTTTGCCTAGGGGATTCTGATTTTGCCACTTGTTCAAACATAATTATTAATGGTAGCCTCTTTCAAACACTTCTTGCAGTTTGCACAAAAATTATCTGCTTGCCCTACCTATAAAAATCATTATCCACAATTTAAAATGAAGGAAGTAGGACATGGAGAGATTGGCCCAGTCTATACTTCTTGTAAGTGAGGATGTGGGACCCTAACCCAGGTCTGTCCAGCTTTAAGCCCATGTCTTTAAGGATATAAAATTTTTCACTGCAATATTAGTGTTCCTAAGCTTTATATTGAGACCAACTATAGTAATACATTCCAGGAATAAAATGAGAAAATATGATGCTGCTGTGGTTTGAGTGTGACCCCCAAAGTTCATGCATTTGAAACTTCACCCCTAAATTCGTATGTTAATGATGTCTGAACATAGGCCCTTTGGAAGATAGTTAGGATCAGATGAGGTCATGAGCCTAGAACCTCCTTGATCATATTACTGGGTTTATAAGAAGAGGAAGAGAGACCCAACCTCGCACATTCCCTGTGTCTCTCCAGGTGATGGCCTCCTGAATGTGTTGGTACAGCAAGAAAGTCATTCCCAGGTGGGAGCTTGTTTGGAGGTTCCAGTAGGGGAGCGCAGCTACTCATTTACCCTTGACCAAGGAAATGGTCCTCTATCAGATGTGGTTATTCTCTTCCACCCAGCATGAACACACAGCAGTGAAGGAGGAAGGGGACACCTGCCCAGTCAGCCAGATAGCCAAATCAACCCCAGTGGTCAGTGGAGTGACAGACGTCACAGCCAGATCACCCTCACATACCCTCAAGAGATGAGGAGCAGATACTGCCACTATGCTCTCCTAGGACTTCTCAGCCTCTGGAACCACAAATCAAATGACTATCCTTTTATGAATTACCCAGTCTTGGCTATTCTATAATAACAGAAAATGGACTCAGACAAACAAAGTTTATAGTAAATATTTGAGATCAGTCTCAATAGTAAAAATCTAAAATGATAGATGTGCCTCATCCATGCTTATCTTCCCACACCCCATGCTCATCTTTTACATAGTTCAGAGGCCCATGGTGCTA